>QANZ01031389.1:209061-221132 GCA_003254925.1 Chamaecrista fasciculata | reverse complement strand
CACGATCTCCACCAGCGAAGATGGTGGAGACCGAGATTTGCGGAGCAAGGCAATCGTGGGAGATTGCGCGTTGTGTTTCTAGGCGGGCGCCTAGAAGCTGGAGATCGTGGGTATGAACGAGTCAGTAACCCACGATCTCCCGTAGCGTGGATTGCGGAGCGAGGTAGTCGTGGGTGGCCACGTGTCATTTGGGGGACGGGCGCCAAGACCCAGGATGGACCACGAGCGCCCCTAAGTGAGTTTAGGGCGCCCGACTGACTCGAGGGCGCCTCGCAAGGTGCGGAGGGGAGAAGGGGCCCGGTGCGAGGGCCGTTTAGGCGTACGCCCAAATAGTGATGTATCAATAGATATATGATAGAATATCCTAATTTAAAAATCGGGTATATCTGATATCCGATACTCAATATCCGTTAGTTAAAATAAAATAATTAGAAATATAATAAAATAGTTATATTATAGGGTATCATATATTGGGTATCCTAACTATCTGTTCATTTCGAACAGAAACTAGATAATTGAAGGAACATTTGTATCCACCTGCTATTTGATATTTTTTATTTTATTTTTTACTACCTGTACTCTATTTAATATTCGACAGATACCAAATATTTTTTACGAGTAGATTCGGATGAGTATCCGATATACCTACCCAAATCACCATCCCAAATAACTTCTCTAAACTCAACAAAATACAAATAGTCAAGTTCTTGTATGTAAATTGGTCAATTTCAAAAAAAAAAAATTGTGATAAATCATTTGTTTATCAATATAAAACTTATTTTTGATAAGTTTTTGCATTCATATATAATTATTAAATATAAATCATAAATAAGAATATACTGAGATTACTTCAATCAATGTGAATGAAATATTAAATATTTGATCTTTATAATTTTATATTTTATCAATACATAAAATTTAAACATATCATATTATATGTATAAAATAAATATTTATTGTTACAGCTAGTGGACAAATCGGGTACATTAATTATTCTTACTTTTCTTCGACCAATTTACTTTTGCACCAAAATCTGAGTTTGAAGTATAAAATTTCAGAATACCAGGCCATTTGATATATGCGTTTTGATCATGCCTAATATATACTATAAAAAAATATGGAAGAAATTCAAAATGGGAATTATTTGGGGATAGTATTATTATAAATGTGAAATATTTGTGCATGTTGTTATTGTTAAATTAATCAATTTATTTATAATATGTTAGATTACATTAGTATGTGAATCTATCGTAAAAATTATCTTTAAATATTGAACCTTCAAGCCCAAATCAAATCAAAGCAACATCCGTTCCGGTTGGTGTGTCTGCTTTCCCGATCTATATATATACTAGAAGCTTTGCGTGTCCTAACAGGCACGCAAATATGTATGTAAAATAAATGAGGGATTAAATCACTAACTCAATAAAAAAAAGGGATCAAATAATAATTTTTCTCTTATTATTAATTTTTACTATAGTTTTAAAATGTGGACTACCAGAAAGGGGTGGAGCCATATAATATATATATATATATATATTTCATGCTGCTTTATCAACTTTAGTTATTGTTTCAATTACGTAACAGTTACTAACTTACTACAATCATTAATTAATTAGGTCTACAACCATACATTAATTAGGTTTGCAATCAATTATCCCACCGGGTTTATATCGGGTATTAAATTCTACTCATAATTAACAATTAAAAAGGTTCCCATTGTAACTAATTTAATTAGGATATCTCCTTTTTTTTTATAGTAACTAAATATTACTCAGGCTATTTACCGTCAATAACAATGATTAATGTCCACATTAACTTGTAGACACATTAAAGGATGAGACTAGTGATGTCAAATGGGCCGGCCCGCTTGAGACCGTCACAAGCCAACATTTAAATAGGGCAGGATAGGGCAGTCCATTTATAAACGAACCAAATTTTACAAATATAAGACTACTTGTATTGGTCCGCAATTTAAATAGGTCGGCCTGTGGGCCAATACCCTTACAAAAAGAATTATTTTTTAAAATTAAAATTATAAAATAATAAGATTTTGGTGAAAAATAAACAAAAATACAATGAAACATATAATTTATTAATATTTTTTTATTTTAATATTAGTTGTAATTATGTAATTATTTTATTTTATAATACAAGCAAATTTATGGAAATTATACTTTATTCTAAAATTAATTTAGTTTTTTACAAATTACAATTTAAAAAAATAATATGAGAATTTAACATACAAGTGATATTATTTAGATAAAAATATAGACAAAACATATATAAAATATTTTTGAAATTATAATATTTAATGATATTTAAAAATAAAATATATGCAGGTCAACCCACAGTCCACCTGCCCTGTACTTGTTTAGCATGTAAGTTAAACGGGTCAATCCATTTAGGCTTATTTTTTAATGAATTTATTTTATATTGTCTAAGCTCGCCTAGTTAATGGTTGGCTCGTGGACGTAAGCCTTTTTTGACAATGCTAAATGGGACAATTGGTCCAAGGATGCCCTTTTTAAAAAAAATTAAATTCAAGTTCTTATGCTTATTCTTGTCATTCTTGGTTAATACTCAATAAATTTTGAAGGAACTTAAATTACTTCAGAACAAAATTTTTTATTTGGGTGACAATTTTTACTAATTTATATTATATGATAATTTTATAAGGTATTTTATGGTGGAACTTGTCAATTTCTCCTCTTATCATTAATTTTTATTTAATTCATTATAAAAGTTTTAAATTTGATAGCTATATAGATTTAACACATAATATTTTACTTTTTAACACAATAATGCAGCACCACTTTATAATTCTTAAGCGACATTTATTTATATCTATAGCTTATTTCTTATTTCTTATAGTAAGATATTATAAGTATATTTTTAATTTTTATTATTCACAATTTTTAGTTTTACTTGTCCTATTCAAGTAATATATTTTAATTACTTATATTTAAATTATAGTAATTTAAATGATTTATTTTTATCCAAACAAGCTATTTCAAATGATGAAAATTGAATATTGAAATTGAGGGATCAACTGCGACAAGTTTTGGATAACTGAGGAACTAATATGGAACGAAAAATAACTGAGGGATCAATTTGGAACATAAAGCATAACTAAGGGACCAAAATAGAACTTTGACCTTATTATATATGGTATCGACCCTTTTAGTAGTCTCATCATATATATGTTTTATAAGATATTATAAAATACTATTATTAATAAAACTAATTGATAGGTCCTTAATTTTGTACGTTTTGAAGATTATTACTAATATATTTTTATTTAAATTATAGTTTTATTTTAATGTATCTTTATCTTTAAGATTTTTCTTTATCCTTATATTAAATAGGAATAGATATTAGTTTGAATGGTAATATTCCGAATTTTTAGAATTTAAATTAGAAAATTTAGATATAGATTAGTGATCGACCTTTAGAGTTTAAGCTGAGTCTTTAGACCTTTGAATAGGAATTATAAGAAAATTAATGGAGAAAAACAGAGAAATTAAGAAACTTATTCAGGTAAAAATATAATTTTATTTGGAATTTAGGAATTTTTTTGGAACATGCACGTGATAAAATTTTTTAAGTAATTAGAACTTAAATTGTATCTATGTCTAGAAAAGGCATCTAAGTTGGTCTGATGTCCATATAATTTTGAGTAGGAAAGACTTATAGAAAGAAATAAAACGAAATAAGTTAGAACTTATGTTTGATGAAGAACTAATTTGTATATTTCATTTTCTAAAATCTTGCTTCAAAAAAATACTCATTTTGGGGCTAAGTGCCCTAAATTCATATTAACCCTACATCATACCCTCATTTTCATTTCCCCTCTAATCTCACATTAATTCCTATTTGTGCCTCATGACACCCTCCCTCCCTCTCTCATTTCCCTCAAAATTGTCACTCCTCCTCTTCACTTTAAGCCTCCCTATTCATCGCGGCTGCCTACCACCATTGTCGGCGACGGCACCGTCACCTTCGATAAGCCTCCTATCATGTATGAGTAGAAAAGGTAATGTGTGAACTTCACAAAGAAGGATTGAGGTGAAATAGTAACTTATGATGCTACAATGAATTTTTGTTTTGAATATGATTTTTTTTTTTGTGGGCCTTGAATGTAATTTTTGTGATTTAGATTTTGTATAGATCATGTATGGACAAATTTGCAGCTATTTTATGCAGAATTGTCGTTTTTGCACCATTTGCCATGACATGTGGTGACGAACGACTACATTAAATTTTTGGGTTTTCTCAATCTTATTCATCGTGGCGAACAAGCGCCATTCACTGCAGCGATCATGCATTTTGTCAACTTCTCCTAACTTTTAGTGACACTTTCAAACCGTTACTGAATGTTTACATTATGATTTTAGCGACGCTTTCCAACTGTCACCATATTTTGAATTCTTTTCCTTTTCTCTCCTCTGTTTCACTCAAAATTTCAACTAAGATATACTTATCAATTGAGACCTCTTTCTAAAACTCCTTTATGAAATTGTCTTTTGCGTAAAATCTAAAATTTATTTAATTTTCTGTATCTTATAGAAACTTTTGTTTAGAGTTGTCATTTTCTTGATACTTCACTAACTTGATTATTTCTTTAAGATCCATTAATTTAATTTAATACTCTTTCAGCTAGTTTACGTATTTGTTTGATTTTCTTGAAATCTTAGCTTAAACTTTTTTCTTAACCACTTCTTTATCAATCCATGTTTAATTATAATTGAATCTTTTCAATGTTTCACTTAAATTAATTAATTGAATATAGGATGGGTTTGTCTAAAAACTTTTTTCTTTAAACTCTTAACGACCTAGCCATTGAACTTATGATGTGGGATTGTTGCTTGAAAGATGAATCCTAAATTTTATTTTCTTTTTTTTGCCTGGAATCCTAAATTTTATTTACACTTATATGTATAGTAGTATAATTTGTTTATTTATATTATTATGATTCTTGCTATAAATGCTTGTTATTATGTATACAGAAGTCAAAAATTACAATTCTTCATAAAATAGCAAAGTTATTATGTATACAGTTTTGTGGTGATCTCACCTCTCATATGTTTTAGAGTCTAGAGGTGGCAAAATAGTTGGGTTGGTTGGTTTTGGGTTGGTTGTAAATGGTTTGGTTATAAATGGGTTATTGACCAATTTATGACCCATTTATGTTAAATGAGTCATGGGTGGGTCATGACCTATGAAATCAAGGTCGACCCAACCTAATAACCCATTTTCAAATATTTATATTACTTAAAAATTAAATTATTTAATAAAATTAAAGATTTATTATTTAATTTGTAAACTAATTAATGAGAATAATATTCAAATTATTCAAACTTATGATTAAATTATATTTTGACCCCAAATATTTTTTGAAATTTTCACTTTAGTCCTCAAATATTATAATCCAAGGATATTTTTGTAAATTTTGAAAACATTTGGAGGAATTTTATGATTTTTGCAAAAAATTGTGAAGTTCATCCTCTTTTTGTTGAACGCGTGGATTTTTGGATTAAAATGCATTTATTTTTCAGATTTAGGACTAATTTGTAATTTTGACATTTTCCCAATACTTTTCAAAATTACAGTTTGACCCCAAAAGTTTTTTATAATTTTCATTTTAGTCCTCAAATATTATGATTCAGGGACCGTTTTGTAAATTTTGTAATTATTTGGGGCATTTTGTAATTTTTTAAAAAATTTATGAAATTCATATTCACCGCTTTTATGAAACTACGTGGTTTTGATACAAATTTGAGTTGGATTGGGTAAACCATGGGTTTGACCCAACCCAACCCAATTTTAATGGGTCAATTTTGGACTCAACCCATCTTGACTCATTATTTAAATGAGTTGAGTTTAAATTGGTTAAATGATAGTTGGGTTAATAGATTGGGTCAATTTTTGCCACCCCTAAACTCAAGTACAAGTGAAACGTCATCTTTTGCTTCACAATAAGTAGTTGCTGATACCCAGGGGTGGAGCCAAGGGGGGGCCAGTGGGGGCCATGCCCCCCCCCCCCAAAATCTTATAATATGTATACATATACACATTTTTTTAACTAAAATCAAGAGATGGCTTAGTGGTGGCCCCCCCCAACTCAAATTTTTTTTCTAGTTTAAAGGTCCCAGGTTCGAATAGCAGCTTGTGAATCCCATCACTCTAACTAGAATGCTTGTTATTGATAATATATAGAGAAAAGAAATATGCTAAAATTCTACTTTGGTCCCTAATCATTATCCAAAGTTCTATTTTGGTCCATAATAATTTTTTGTTCTGTTTTGATCTTTAATATTTTTTAAAAGTTTTATAATTGGTCCCTAGTGATCAAATTTCTCTATTATCAAACCCAAACATTAGGGACCAAAACAGAACTTGAGATAAATATTACGAACTAAAATAAAATTTTGGCCAAAAAAAAAAATTCCGGCCCCCCTAACCAAAAATCCTGGCTCCGCCCCTGCTGATACCTACGTACACTTGTTCATGTGGGTGTTTATATATCTTGAATTGTATAATTATGTAACTAAACTCTACAATAGAACAAACACTCAAGTGTTATAATTCGATCATGACTTATTAACCCTATATTTAAGCTTCTGTGATGCAACAATTGTTATTACATATAGGTTAACAATTTTTTTCCCAGTAGTTGTCTTACTGAAAATCAAATCTATGACTTTAACTTTGAGATCAATTGCTGGATTAAATACTTAATATTAAGTCAAAAATTATAATTGTTAATAAGAACATAACTTTATTTTATTAACTCAATAGAATAAATATGTCTAAATACCACGACTACTTGATTAAAATTTAGCCATCATGGGGTATGCCACATCTAGATCAACATTTATGTTTGGATTAGGTTTAATTGTACTACGAGCTCTTGAGTTTTAGGTTTAGAATAGAAAACACTTGAGTTTTAAAACTCGACAACGAATTCTTTGAACTTTTAGTTTTGCTCACATAAAATTTATGAGTTTTAAAAATTGACAGATAAATTCTCTAAACTTTAAACTTTAATTTATTCACTTAAGATTCCTAAATAGCTTTACTTTTTTAAAAACTTGAAAATTTTAAGTAAACAAATTGAAAATTTAAAGAAGTCTATTTACCAAATTTTGAAATTCAAAGTTTTAAATGAGTAAAGTAAAAACTCAGCTGTCAAATTCTAAAATTCAAGATTTTTTTTTACCTCTGACTTAATACTTAAAAAAAATTAATATAATTTTATCTTTTAATTTTATTGGTAAATTTTATAATAAAAATATAGATAAATTTAATTAAAAAAAAGGGTATGATTTTTTTTCATAAACAAAAGGGTATGATTCATCATCACCAAAAAAAAAAAAAGGGTATGATTCATAATTGATAAAGATACTGGGTCCAGCGGAACCCAGTCTGTGTAAAGGCTTTTTGGGTTGAATGATGTGTGTGGGATCAACCCCACGCGTCATAAAGTGAGAGTGGTGGTAACATTGGCACCAGTCGCCTCATGAAAAATAGACACTTTTTAATAAACAAAACAAAAACAAAAACACGGTTTTGATTTGATACCAACGTGAAGGCAAACAAATCCGGACTCGGTATGTCCCTCACCAGAGTCATTCAAGCAACCATCTTCACTTTCTTTCTCCCTTCTATTTTCTCCTCTCAATTCTCAACTCTCAACTCTCAACTCCTTCCTTCCTTCCTTTTATTCTTATTTTTTATGCCACTCCCTCCCTAGCTCTCCTCTCACATTATATTCATCATATCAAATTCAACTCACAAGAAGCTACATCCTTAATTAACATCTCAGGCTCACCTCACTCACTGCCATTCTCTCTCTCTCTCATGTTTTAGAGAGAGGAAGAGAAGATCTTAACTTTAAAGCGTGTGGGTGTGGGCTCCTATTGCTGTAACAGTATGCTGGCCATTGATTCATTCATCTCTCGCCTTCTTTAATTGACTTTTCACTTCCATCTCTTCCCTTTCCCTTTGATTTCGTTCCAATTACAAACCTACTTTTCAATTCATCAATCTCTTGATTCTCTTCTAACCTCGTTTCTTTCATTTCTTTTCCTCCGATCCTTCCCTCGCCACGACGTCGTTTGGTCTCTCCCAAAACAGAGAGATCCTATCCTAAGCTGAGGGATTTCATTTCTTTTCCGGATTAATTGCTATACGTTTCACCTCTGAATTCTCAGACGTTTCCTTTTCCAAGTAATTTCACACTCACATTTATTAATCCTACCCCTAAAAATCCGTTCTTTTTTGTCTTTTTTCCCCTTTCCTTTCTCTTTGATCATTTTGAGAAATTTCCGTAATCATCATGGGTTGTGCAAGTTCGAAGCAAAATCGATGCCGACATTGCAACAAGTCTTATTCTTCCCCTGTTCCCAGAAGCTACTCAATGCACGTCCACCACCCACCTCAGAACGAAGGCGAAAGCTATCACGTCGTCGCTCTCACTTCCACCACTTTAGGTTCCCTCAAGCTCGATTCCCCTCTAACCGGCGGCGGCGCACACAGTTTCAAGTTTTCCAACGGCAAAGTCGGCCACTGCGCCGACGGTTATAATAATAACTTCCCCAACGGCAATTCGTTAGAGAACCAAACAGAGGAATTCTCAATGGGACTAATAGAGGCTAAAACGTGGTCCAACATGATAGAGCAGAAGATTCCGAAGAAAGCCCTTGTTCCCAAAACTCCAACCAGAACGCCTCCCGGCGAGCCAGAAACGATAATCAACACGTGGGAATTAATGGAAGGTCTAGAAGATTCTAGTCCCTTCCGATCTCCCATGAATCACTTTCGAAGCTTCTCATTCGATCAACCATCTCCTTCTCCCATCATCGATCATCACAAATCTAGTAAACCCATGTGGCTTCAGATGACGGAAGATGAATCGAACCTTAAGTCTCCTTCTGGGGTCATTACAGATTTCGATCCCGATGTGATTTCGTCTTTTAGAAAGTCGTTACAAGATTTATCCCCAGATAGCCCTTTTCACCTAAAACAGAGCATCGATAATAAGACGAAGGAAAGGGTGGTTTTGTACTTTACGAGTCTGCGTGGGGTACGGAAGACGTACGAGGATTGTTGCCATGTGAGGCTGATTTTGAAAGGATTGGGTGTTCGTGTGGACGAGCGAGACGTGTCGATGCATTCTGGGTTCAAGGAAGAGCTTAAGGAATTATTGGGGGATGGGTTTATTGGGCTTGGATTACCGAAAGTGTTTGTGGGAAGAGATTACATTGGTGGGGCTGACGAAATTCAGAGATTGCACGAAGATGGGAAGCTTGAGAAATTGCTTAATTGCTGTGAAAAAGTTGAGGATGATGGTGAAAATGGTGATGGTGGAAGAGTATGTGAAGCCTGTGGGGATATAAGATTTGTTCCCTGTGAAACGTGTTCTGGAAGCTGTAAAATTTATTATGAAGAGGAACAAGAAGAAGAAGAAGAAGAAGAAGACGATGGTGAATTGGGTGATTTTGGGTTTCAGCGTTGCCCTGATTGTAATGAAAATGGGTTAATCCGCTGTCCCTTGTGTTGCAGTTAGATTCAATTTTTCCAGGTACTTCATCCAGGTACTTCAATTTTTGGATTTATCGATCCGTTCTGTGAGTTTTTGCTGTACAGTGTTTTGTTCTGTTTGATATTATTATTGAGAGTAAACTATAAATGTAGTCCTTGAATTGGATGGTTGTTATTAGTTTAGTTTTTGAAATATTTGATTTAGTATTAAAAATTTATGACTCGTTTCACTTTAATCTCTCTGGAGATAGACTCAGTTTATATAGTGATAAGGTGGTGTTTATAAAAGATTAATTTGCAACGAGTTATGAATTTTAAATGATTAAATCAAGAATTTAAAAAATTCAAGGACTGAACTGATAACATCTATATAGTTTAAGGATTAGAATGTTAATTTACTCTATCAAAGAGGGGAAGAATACAGGGGAGTGCTTGCTAGTTTTAATCACTCCCTTTGTAGTTTCTACAACAAATGCAGTATGTAACTGCAATATATAGTGTCTGGCAAAAAAAACTGCAATATATAGTGTATACTGCTCAATGGTCTATTTTCTGGAAAAGAAATAAGGCATGTATAATGTAATACTATATATTTCCTTTTATGAAAACCAAAAAGTAATACAAAGAATGCAAATGGTAGTGAACAGATTGATGAAATTCTCAAGTATATGTTTTGCTTCCCTTGTTCGTCAATTCAAATGAGTCTAGTATAATTGTTTGGTGATGATTACATAATTGACTTTGTCGGCTCCAATGTTGTCTTTAGCGTAGCCTAGAATTGAACCTAGCTTTACTAATTAGTGATTACAAAATACATTTCCATGGATAGTGGGATATACTGCGATTTATGAGCTCAATGCAAGCATGCCCGGCCTAATATATATATGGATGATTAACACACTTTTTAAATAAAAAAACGTGTATAGCATATATATGTTTTAATTAATCAACATATTTTTTAATTATTTTGTGGAAGAATTAATACAGTTTTGAGTTTGATCAATTGATTTAACATATTATTATTTCACTCATTTAGATTAAGCGGTGCAGAAAACTAAAACATTTGGTAGGTGGTGTATAATGGGTCAACTTCTGCAACTGAACTTGTGACTTGGTCAGGTCAATTTTTTTCTTTTTGTATGATGATACGGATACGGTTCTTTTCATCTATTTATTTATGATTTAGATAAAAATTAAATATTTATTCAAATCGTGAGGTCTCATAAAATTATCTAATAGTGACTCCAAAAGACTCAAATTAAAGGCCCTGATTGTAGAAATTAAAATATTTACTATTCTAATCAATCATCAAATCATATTTTATATTGGACTGAAGAGCAATTCATGAGTGTACATCTTCATAAAAATATAGAAATACTTTTCCAATATTCGGACCTAATACATTTCTTCTTACCATATTGAAAAGGGCAGAAATAGAAAGGAAGTTTCAAAAAGAAGCGGCTACAATTCTTTATTATCCCATTTCTCGTGTAACCTACGCTAGAGTCCAAAGCCACATCAATTAAATTTTGTGCTTAAAGTTTTCAAAAAGAAGCCTCTAGAATTCTTTATTATCTCACTGAAAGTTTCTTCTGTTTCCATTTCCTTTTCCAATTTACACAACCATTGACGTTTGAATTGGTCGAATTTGAGTCCATTACATTGAATTTTCTGATGCTTTAACAAGAAAATGACCCATCGCAAGTAGATACTACCCCAAAACTCAGACAAGAAAAATAATCAATTTTGACTTAAGGTACCACCATCTTGAAAACAATTCAGATATTCTGACCAAAAAAGAAAAAAAAAGTTAAAAGAAATTTGCTGCTATGATTTATTATACCAAAATTTGTGTACACATATTTTTATCTAATGCCAAAACACCCTTTCGTGCCCCTAACGTTTGTAGTGATTTTCAGTTATGCCTCTAACGTTTCATTTTGTTCAATTATGCCCTCAATGTGCAACCAACGTTTCAATTATGCCCTCAATTTTGACTCAATGCACATGTGGCAATTTTTTTTGCTTATGTGTCATTTTTTTTGTCTGATTTGATTACGTGGCATCATGACTGAGCATTTTTTTTTTAAATAACTGCTGGACCAAAACGCAAGTTTCACAAAACTGGAAGGACCAAAAAGGTAGTTTTAGCGAAGAGGTCATCTTCAACCTCTCGCTACCTGACCTGTTGCCCAAAACGGAGCTGCCGCTCAACCCGCCGGATTCGGCATTTTTCTGTCGTCGTTTCCGGCAAACAAACAACAGAATGAATTGTTTCTTTAAGACGAGAAGATCCGGAAAATCAGATTGGCCAAAATGCTTCCGGAATTGATGAATCGAAATCAACGATTTCAAGAACTCAAGGACGTGAAATTTTCAATCCGGCGATACACAGGCTCTTAGACTACGCAAAATAGACCAAAAGAATCGGAAGAAGATGAATTACAAGATTATGTAACTCGTTTAACGATTAGCTTCCAGATTTGACGAAAATTTCGAAGAACGCATCCTTGCAAAATGGGCGACGG
>QANZ01031389.1:159261-206483 GCA_003254925.1 Chamaecrista fasciculata | reverse complement strand
GGATCCTCTGCCGTACCGCACACCGTGCGGTGCGGCAGGGACCAATAGGCGCGCGCCACGTGGGCGCGCTTGCACACGTGGCGCCACGTGGCGCGCCCCTATTGGTCCCTGCCGCACCGCACGGTGTGCGGTACGGCAGAGGATCCGTGCCCCTTAGGTACGGATACATCCATTTGGATCCGGGTTGAGTTTGGAAATTTATATTTATCCCTACATACGAATCCATCAATATGGATATATCGAAGCTTAATTTTTTTATGGTACAAAAATATAATAGAAAAGAATAAAAGATACTTCAGGCCAAAAAAAAAAAGAATAAAAGATACACAGCCGGTCAGCCACTTGTAGGGAAGGAGATCGATTAGTTGAAGAGATAGTTTAGGTGAGTATATATATATATATATATTATCATCATCCCTCACAAAGGAATGCATATCATGAGGCTCACTTTTCCTATTAACAAGCACAATTTAATTGGTTATATGTTTGAAAGCCAAGGAATCAGGGTCAAACAATATTAGAAAGTAAAGGTACGCCATTTTGTAATTAAATTGTATAAAAATTAAACTAGGCCGGCAAATGGCAAAGCAGTGGTTGGGCTGTAAAGATAATAATAATAAATAGTTTGCTATGATATATATATGACTATGAGATGAGATTATTATTATTATTGGTTGGCTGAGATGCTTATGATATGTAAACTGTAAAGTATAGCAATATCAGGTTGGCAGCGAATCAGTACGTAGCACCAACAATTAAAGTAAGAGAAAGTTGTTCACATGTTGTTATGTACATTCCGTGAACAAAATATTTTGATGCAACAATTCAAGCTATACATATACCCCTGCAACTGCAATTGAATATTCCGTGTCAATGTCTTGTTTGCCTTCTTGTTACATCCTTCTTGAATATTTTGATGCAACAATAATAATGGAAGTTGATATACGTATAGAGAAGCCTGATAAGAATGTATGATAAGTATGTATATGAAAAAAGAAAGAAAGACTAGTCTAGCTACCTACCTCCAAAGTGCAATATGTATGAAAAGCCATAAATTGTGTTAAAAGAAAAAACAATGAGGGACTCCACCTAATATGAAATACAATATCCCATTTGTTTGAAAAATGGAAAATGAGTCTCAAATTAGCCGAGTCACCGAGTTTTTAACAAGTTGATTCGGTTCAATAGCGAAAAATAAAAAATGTTACTATTTACTTGACCCACACTAATTCAATGCCCAGGCCCCAGGTCATTGAGTTCCAAATAGGCCTGACCAAATCAATCAGATTTTTAATTAATGGCATAGTAAACATCATTTGCCATAATTGACTCTTTAAAGAATTGGTGGGCGATGTTTCAATTTCAAATATTTATAACTCTTTGAAATATTTATAATTCCAAGTTGAAATCCACGACACTCAAAAATTAACAAATTAAAGAAACAAAGATAAATTGGGAAAGGATAAACCCTTTTTTTGTTGTATTTAGATTAGAAAATGTTAAATTGATAGAATTTCTCGGATGGGACCAAAGAATTTCTACCATCAAAGAAATTGAAAGGGGAAATTGTAATCGATTCCCAATTTAAAGAAAATTATCCAACAGTGTTTTATTTTACTACCAACATGTATTGAATCATGCATAACAATGTTACCATTAAGTATACCTGATTTGTTGAAATGGTTCGAAAAGTTTCCTGACTTGATAGGACGATTGGCTCCAATCAAAGTGAGAAATAAAAATTTTAAATTTAAAAAGTTTATAGATATAATGTTAAAAAATTTTATACACATTAAAATAATTTAATAATACATGTGTATTTACGATTTGCTATACTTGCTAAACAAAACTGAGTACTCCTGAAACGTGAAACCCAGACCACCCTCTTCCATCAGTCTTTAAGTTTGGAAGAATTAAGTAAATGCATTTTTTTCTTCTTCGGACATTTGTAGCCCCAAAAGAAATCAAGATATATCTAATTTCTGTGTAGTTGGGAAACTTAAAAAGTTGACGTCTGACAAACTGAATAAGATTGAATCACGTGAAGATAAGAAATTTAATACTCACAAGTCACAACAGGTGAACATGTGCACCATATGAATGTCCCTACAGTATGAGCGCATCAACAATTGATTACTTATATGAAAACCAAACTTGTGCACCATATGAATGTTCCTCAAGAACTTGACAACTGCAAAAAACAAGATCCTGAAATTTGAAAGTTCATGTGAAATTTATTTACCTCTATAAGAAAACCAAACTTGATATAACAGTTTCAATTTGTTGTTTCATTTGTTGTTACCGTTACCCAAATCGGCAGCAGCTTTGGCTGCATTAGTCAACACATTTGAAACCCAAAGAGATCCCTTTGCAAAGTAACTGCTATTAACTACGGCATTACCGGCAGCCACGGCTGCCTTCCCTGTAACTGTGGCCAAGACAATAGCTGCTGTCCCTGTAGCTGTTGCAGCCGATTTGGTGATATCGATGACATGATACTTCTCGTCGATGGATTTGAAAGTTTCCATGCCTGAATTAATTGTATCAGTCAACCCAATTTCATTGCTGAGCTCCACAACTTTGGCTGCAGCTGTTGATGATATTTGATAAGACTCATCAAATTCTTTTGCCTTAATCAAAGCATCTTTGCCCAATACATATCCCTTAGTTACCATTGTTTTGACAACCTCCTGTGCCATGGTTATTGCCTCTCCAGGTTCAGAAGCGAGTTTCTGCATATGAATAGAACAGTTTGTCACTAACCACAGGCTATAATGGAAGATTATAACAAATAATTTATGTTAAACTGGCTAGGTACCAGATTTCATTTAATTAGAAAAAGGTAATCGCTAGGTAGGATTGCTAAGAGATGATGGTTTATGATAGAAATGCCTAAGGAAACTAACAATACATCAAACTAAGATAAACCAAAACCTAAGTTACTAATATATGAGAACAGGAATCAACAGTGACATTTGTTGAGATACATCATAATTATATTTTGCCATAAAAATAAGGAAATATATCAAATTATCCAAGGGAAACCATTTCAACTTCGCATGCAAGATCAACCTTGTCGCTGTACTAAGATGCCCTCACAGCTTTGAATTGCATTTATATCATTCAGCTATTTTCTTTTTCTCTTCTTTTTCAAAACATAATTCATACTGTTCTAAAATAGTGATCCATGAAATTGTAGAAAAAACCAGACCATCAACTGCGTTTGAAAGAAAACTTTGATTGCTTCATAAAAGATAGCAAGATGTATCCCAGGAACTAAAAACACCTTAAAACTGAAACAATAGTTTGTTTTATGAATAATTCATTATATCACTTAGTTCAAATTCAAATCACATAAGCTTCTTAACAACTTAGAGGCATACCATTGAACTGGTGCTATATTCAGGATTTGATGAGTAACTGTTCCAATAATCATAATTGTCCATGGAAGCTTCCCAGCGAGAAACACATATGTGTTGATCCACAATCACAGATCCCTACAAACGTTTGGTAGGACCGCAATGTTAAGATTGGTAAACAAGAAACCAGATTATTGAATAGTTAATGTTCAGCAACAAAAGATGAGGAATTCAACGACATATATACAGAAGAACAAATATCATAATAATTAAAGGTATCCTATTTCAAATGTTCATGTAAAGGAATTTTCATACTTAACATGCAATTTCAAAGTGAGAACAGACCACTAACATGTATTTTTTATATTTATCTAGCGTGCATCTGGGTCAAGAAAGACAAGCATCTTTATACTTAAAGTAGACCTAATGAAAATAGCATCAATCCATGAAATCCGATAGTGCAGAAGCAAAGAAACAAGGTGGAATGGTATCCACTTACGCTCAACAACAAGGCAGTTTCTAGAGCATAAGCATCCCTAAAAGTCACATATGCAGTAAATGCATCATCGCCGGATCTGCATTATGACAAAAGAACAATTCTCCCTGTTACTTCAAAGAAATTCTGCACTTTATGTGCTGAAAGTATGTGAATTTTCAATTGAAAAGCAAAAAGAAAAGAAGAAAATTAAAGGAAGGTCTAAAAAACATTAAGTACCACTATTATATCAGCATGCTAATCAATATTCAAATATTTCAAAACAATAAATAAAACTATGGGTAAAACAAAAAAAACTCTTAATAGTACTTTCCATAGAGAACTCATTATGTCCCTTCTAATCACAATGTTTAAATGGCCGAGACACAATAATTGTTTCCCAAACCCTTGTCTATCTACAAAACCTTAAGCGTCAATCTAAAATTCCGAAAGTACTATTGAAAGCCAAACTGTATGTCCGTTCCGCATGTCATGATCTTTTATGTCCATCAGTCTAAGTGAGGGTAACAATTGGACTAGAGAAAAATTCAGATGCAGGAGTGATTTGAAAAATGGATGATTGATTACTACCTCTCGAGGTATCTGTTGATCAGTTGATCTAAGCCTTCAACATGCGAAAAACAGATAAATATGTTACATCAAAATGTAACCCGTCATCAAAATTATATGTCAAAAGAATTGCCTTTTTTAAAATATCCAACCTTACCATGGACATTCAATATATATTTAATCATGTAAAGATTTAGTCTTAGTTGTTAAGATTTGGGATATCTTATGTAATCGTTGAGTGACTTGTATTTTAATTAGTTACCATATATTTTGGGATAGAATCCTTGGTGACTAAGGAATCAGGGACTTGGGCCTATTGGGCTTAGGTTAAGTAATCCTTGTGTATCTAGGGTTTGGGATGCCTATAAATAGACTAGTAGCTAATGGTAGAAGTAAGACTTGAGAGGTAGACTAGTTCATCAGGTTATTGTATTCCCACATTCTATATAGTGAAATCCTTTGTTCTTGGCTGGATGTAGGTCACACTGACGGACCGAACCATGGTAAATTGTCTTGTGTTCCTCTATTATTCTCTTTATTCCGCATTATCATACTTGTTTAGATCTGTGAATGTTTGTTGGGAGATACTCTGAATCCTAACAAATCAGTTTATTATTTAACGTAATGTAGGATTTACACTAAGTAAATAAGTATCCTTAACATTACCTGACCATTTCAATATGCTCAATCACACCAGAGTATGCAAAAAAATTGTGCACATCCTTTTCTGCTGCTCTTGGGGATAAGTTTGTAACTTCAGCAATGTAACCACTGGGGTACATGATTGCTAAAGTCAGTCAAATCTCAAACTGGAAGAATTGGAATCAATAAACCTGTAAAAGGAACGTAAATCAAATTTCATTACTCATTTGAAATTAATAATGAAAAAGGCATAGCTAAGCTCCCATTTTTCGTTTCATTGCTCCATTTATTTGAGGATGGATCCAATCTCCATTTATAAGGCCATGTATGTTTAGAACAAAAAACGAAAGAAGGAAAGCATTGACAATCAAGATATACAACCAAGTCGAGCTACGACAGAAATGAAAACAAACTAGCCAATTCCCAATTTACGAGGAAAACAAGTTTCAGCAAATCAGCTACAACCAAAGGCGACCAAAAGGAGGGCATCTGGAAATACACAGAAAGATTACTTGGCAAATGCACAAGAACAAGCATTAACTCTGAAACATCAACTGTTTCGGGAGGAGAAGCCTACTTCCCAAATTATTCAAGTTCCAAAATTACAAACTAGTAATCCCAAACAGATACCGCATTTGGATTTCAAGGATGAAAACTCACACATTCAAATTAGGAGCCAACTAGAAGTAGAAAAAGCAGAATTAGAGAGAAATCACCTGAAGTCTGCAGCAAGAGCCCTAAAATGAAACAAGTTTGAGAATGAAACGAAGGCATGGAGCAGAGAATAGAGGAACAGAGAGTGTGGCTGTGTGATGAAGTATGGCGCCTAACCAATCCAAAAATTTTGAGCAAGCATGAAAAGTAAAGTGTGATTATGAATCCCACGCGCACGGATTTTGCCTTTGGGAGCATTGGGTTTCATGTATGTGCTTGATGATGATATTGTCATTTCTCGAAGCGTGATGCTCACTGTCTTCCCAAAAGCGTCGATGGGTTTCAGAAACAATCGTTTGGTACTCTGTTACTTCATAGTGGTGACAATAGCTTTACCCAAAATAGAAAACATGAAAAAGAAAAACCAAAATTGGCGATGGTAAAGCGGTGTCGTTTGGCATTGTATATGATTTTCTTTTTTCTCTTTAACTTATTTATCAATAAAACAATGTCAAAGTCTTATTTTGGTCCCTCTGTTATGCTCATTGTTCCAAATAGGTAATTTAATTATTTTTCGTTCCATATTGGTCCCTCAGTTATCCAAAACTTGTCAAAGTTGGTCCCTCTAACGTTTTTCATCCATTTTTCTGTTAAAAAAAAGGAGAAAAATAAACTTTCATCCCCAAAAGTTTTATTTTCTTATATTAAGGTGATTTAGGATGTGGGCGAAATTTTTTTTTCCTTTTTTTAACGAAAAAAATGGATGGAAAACGTTAGAGAGACCAACTTTGACAAGTTTTGGATAACTGAGGAACCAATATGGAACGAAAAATAATTAAAGGACTTATTTGGAACAATGAGCATAACAGAGGGACCAAAATAGGACTTTGGCCATAAAACAATAAATGTACTTATATTATTTTTTTTAGAAAAAATATATATGCTTTTAAAAGCAATGGAGATGCCAAGGCCTTATTGGGCACAAATGTATGGAGAAACGCCATCCAATTTTTTTTAATTTTATAAAATAGTGTATTCTTTGCATAGAACACCACATGTTGAAAAAAAATCAAGATGAAATCGAAGCATAAAAAGTTTTTCAACACTAAAACATAAAAAAGGAAAAATTGTGAGGCAACCCAAATGAGTTACGATAATATTAAACTGAAGTTAATAAAAATGTCAAGACGAACGACTCAAAACAACAAATTAGCTAAAAGAGCAAACTTTATTCATGTAATTATGTGCTTGTGTATTGTGCAAGAATTAATGATAACCAACAAGAAACATGCTTGAACACAATAATAAAAGATTCAATAAAAAGAAAAACACCAAAATGAAAAAAAGAAGAATGATACATGCGCTTTTCTCTCTTGTTCTTTCTCCTTCCTTGGTTATGCTTTATTGCCTTGTGAGAGAGTCTAGACGTTTTTTTTTTTGCCAAAGTCTAGACTTGTTCTTGGGTAGCTAAGGGAATAAGAAAAGGAGANTAATTATGTGCTTGTGTATTGTGCAAGAATTAATGATAACCAACAAGAAACATGCTTGAACACAATAATAAAAGATTCAATAAAAAGAAAAACACCAAAATGAAAAAAAGAAGAATGATACATGCGCTTTTCTCTCTTGTTCTTTCTCCTTCCTTGGTTATGCTTTATTGCCTTGTGAGAGAGTCTAGACGTTTTTTTTTTTGCCAGAAGTCTAGACTTGTTCTTGGGCAGCTAAGGGAATAAGAAAAGGAGAGCGTTTGTGAGTGAGTGAGTGACTGAGAATTCCAAAGTATGATCGTATAGTGTGAAGAGTGAATGGTGACGTTCAAGGTTGCAAATTGCGGTTGCTGCTGCGGTTGCGGTTGCGTTGTGATTACTGCGGTTGCGGGTATTGCGGGTGTTACAATGCGGGTTGCGGTTACTGCGGTCGTGAATTTTTTTAAAATTGCACAAAATGTTAAATTTTAAAAGTTAAATATATTATATGAACTCATACATATATGAATTCACACCTCACTCATTCTTCTCAAATTCAATCTCTCCATCTTAGAATCTCATATTTGAAGCTATGATAATAAGTGGTGGATATAATAAATCAACCAATAAACTCTCAAATTCTTCTACACGCTCTTTCCATGTCTCTCCCTAATTTTTCAGATCAATATTTCTTTAAATCAGAAAAAAATAAGCATCTAGGCCGCAACGTAACCGTATTTCTGCCGCATTGCCGCAACACCTTTACGTTGCGGTGCAACCCTGTGATTTAGGCTCACACCACAATTGCGGTGTGATGCGGTTGCGTTGCTTACCGCAACCGCAATATTGCGGCCGCAATTGGTGATGCGGTCCGCAATTTGCAACCATGGTGACGTTAGCCTCTAATGTTCTTTCTGATTTCCTACTTTTCTTGCCTAGACTGAGGCATCATCCTCTTTGAATGTGAGACAAATCAGATTGTTCTGTCTTTGACTTACTAAGCAACTTGACATTAACAACAAGGATTGTCAAACGGAGAGGAAAAGGCAATTTTACATTTTAGAAAAGAGATATGGGAGATTTGAGGATATTTTAGAAAGAGAAAAAGGTAGCAAGTGAGGGAGAAGGCCGNAAATAGATATTAGTAATTGTTTATATGATTTATATAATATTTTTTTTAGGAAATTCATAGGATCTTACGATCCTCGATTCGATCTTACGATTCGATCTATCTTATGCCCCTTCCGATCTTAAGTAAGATCTCGATCTTGACTGCATTGGTAGCAAGTGAGGGAGAAGGCCGTACGTGAATCCCCTCTTTTTCATGATCTAGCCGAGGGCTTCAATGAGCCAAAGGGAATTGGCCTTGATATTGTGCCTTCACCATGGTTTAAAGTGGGCTAAACGTAACTTGGGCTTTGACAAATCCTTTTCAGCTCTAATCCCTTTCTTTTTTCAATGATAAAAAATAAATAATGTTTTTGTGGAACGTTTCCATGGAATAGAAAAAGAATTCGTTAAAAGTAATTTATAATTTCAAACATGTTACAATCAGACTTGAAATAAGAAAAATATAATTAATTTTATTTGTACGAATATGAAACGAGCAATTTATATCTAAAATTTAATTTGACTTTGTTTGCAACAACCTCAACTTTACTAAGAAAGAACTAATAAAAAATAACACGTAACTTAATCTCGTTATATCCAAATTTGAAAAGAAAGAGATATGACTACAATTAGTTGTTGAGATTAATAAATAAAACTTTTAATAAGCTAAAATTATAAAAATTAAATAATAAAGAGCTAGATTGTAAAATATTCGTCATACTCATCATTTCTTGTATTTTCAAGCCTTTCATTTTTATTGATTTTATGTGAAGGTCTCAAAAGTCAGTTAGGAGAAGATGTATATACATCAAATCGTTCTTGTCATGTCCCATTATTATTCATAAAGTTGAATATTTTGTCATGATTAGAGAAGTCTATATATATGTGTTAAATAGTACTTGAAACATTGCATATATCATTTCTATGATTTGTAATTTGTCGAAAAAGTTAAGAGGGGATCGATGAAGACCAATAATATAATGGAGTGAGGATGCATTAATGCATAAAGCTTGTGTTATATGTTTCTTTCACTCAACTTCTAAACCCTTTATGTGCCGACCAATGTGAATTAAGGCTAATCCAGACACTGACTATACGGTTCGACGCCTCTATATATCTTGCACTCCTTCCTTATATATGTTTCCTTCCATTTCATAATGTGTTGCTGCTTACTTATATATTGGTTGCTGCTTACTTTTTATTTTTTTGGCCTGAACTTTGGTTGCTGCCTACTATTCCACGACCTTTGATTTGTGAGTAACATGGCTGGGGAACACTTGTCTCCGATATGATATGTCTTTTTTATTTTTTTGGCCTGGGATATGATATGTCTATTTGCTGAGTCCCAATCATTTTCCATTTTTTCCCATTAATTTATTGATTTTAAAATTTTAAACAATTTTTTAGAAAATGTAATAAGAAAATTACAAGATAATATTTAGTTTTTTGAAACTATAATTTTTCTTTGAAAAAAATTATAGAATCTCATCTTCATAATATTTCTTTCATTGTTAAAAATCATAAACTTAACTTATTCCAAAATTAAAACATTTCATAATAATGAAATGTGATCTTCTAGATATGTAGGTATAGCGGCATGTTTAACTTACTAGATTGGTGAATGAAGTTTGAATGTTTTGGATCTATGCAATACGGATATTCTTCTTTCAATTCACTTAACAAATTATTGAAAATTGGTCTCAAATTCATTTTTAGAATTTGATTTGAATTTATTTTCTGAGAGACCTAATTGTGAAAAAAAAAGACTCATTAAAAGTAATTTATAATTTTTGACTATTTTGAGACTCGATTTGATATTATTTACTAATGATCCCAACTGAATATAAAAAATATTCATTTAAAATAACTCGTAACTCTAAGCTCATCATGTTCAAACTTGAAATAAAAGATATTAAATATAATAACATTTAATAATTTGTGACTTAAAGTGTATAATTATAGGAATATGTTAGACTAATTTAAAACTTTTAAAATATCTACATAATAAAATATGAGGTAAAGAGAATCATAAGCTTCCGACTTTTATATTATAACCTAATTATGTATAGACTGTTAGTAGTTAATAATTAGCACTTGAAATAATCGAATCATTAGACTAATGATATATGAACTCCTTATAACATAATTTTAAGATTGAAAAATAGGAAAGGAGGGCAAATTTCCCGAAGTTAAGGCTTCAAAAACATTGTTGTAAACAATGATGGCACACCGAGTGCTTTGACAGCTTCTGCCTTGTATAGACGAGGGGGAGCACAAATTATATTCTTTGTTTTAATTTGAATTATTTACCATCTTTCATTTCTATCGAGTTCCTATTTATTTTTCATTTTTTGTATGGGATTCTATGAAGCCTAATCAGCTGGGATACACGAAAACAGTCAATACTCGTTGGGCAACAGAGATATAAGACGGTTCATTAGAATCTAATTAAAAAAAGTCAATTTGTAAGCTCGAAATTTCATCATTAAAGGAATTGAGTTAAATTCTATTTAATATATTTCTTTTATAAATATGATAATTTATTATTTATTTTCGTGTGATATATTCAAAGATTAGCTTGTACATATTGTATTCTTTTCACAAGACAGTGAAAGCAGTTGGCTACTGATCTGACCATATTTCATCATGTATTTTAGGGACATTTTAGGGCATTTTATATTAATTTGAGATTCATTTGCATGCCTTTATGTCCTTTTATGATGAAATATGATGCCTTGNTTATAATTTGATTCTTGAAAAATATGAGTTGACAACTTAATTATTAAGAGTATAGTATATGCATTTTAATATTTTGAGAGTTATGAAAGCAATATAGCTCAATCTTTTAAATTTATTTTATAAGGACTAGCTAACGTGTAGAAATAAAAAAAATTATATATTAATTATATGACTTTCATAAGTTAGAAAAACTAAATTTTCAAAAATTGATGGGTAATATAAAATTTTAATGGTTAACATGGGTGACAGAGATTATAAAGTAGAGTGATAATTAAGCGAGAAGCATGAAATAGATGTTACATGGATTTCAGTTTCTTTTAATTTCTAAACGAATAATTCCCATAAATAAGCATGCAATAAATTAGAAACTTTTTATGGCATTGACAAGTAGTAGTTACAAATGGATGATTGATGCAACCGATTCTTGATCCTTGCTTGTCTTCTGGGGAATTGCGTCCAATTGTGCATAAGAAATTCTATGTACATCAGATCCCAGATTAATCACTTGATGGCCGTCTAGCATATCCACTTCAATATATATATATATATATAAATAGATCAGAGAAGTATATATATGTATATTAACATATATTAAACAATCTAGATACCGAAGACATCTCTTTGAAGACGACTTTGTGGTGGGTTTTATATTATATATATGTATGAAAGAGAGATCAGAGGAAGAAGCAAAAGCACATGGGAAGAGTGGGGCATGTGGAGAAGATTCAGAGCACTTCGATGGGAATACTTTTTGGGAGAAAGAGCAAACAAGGAATAACATGGTCATATATAAGGAGCATGGCCACCCCTATTTTCCAATCAAATTCAGCTACATAACAATTTCATAAGGTGACTTCAAAATTGTTGTAGGCCACCCCAAACCACTGCACACTAACATCAACATACTTAAATATACTTGCTATCTTGAACTTTTATCTTACAAGTTCAAATTCGGGGTTAATGTCAATAAATTTAGAGATGGACAAAAAAGTTTCTCAGTCATATCCTATTCATAATATAGTAGATATTTATTCTTATATATAAATATATAATATTTTTAAGTTTTAAGTGTTAAAAAATAAAAAATTATATTATAAAAATAAAATATGAAATATTTCATATCATATTATAAATATAAGTATTATCATCATTAAAAATAAAAATTATACTATATATTAGCAGTGGATTTCCTGTACTGTTGTTGAGAGAGAAATCACTGAGACGTACATGATTTCTAACATTTTCTTCTCTTACTGTTCACTTATTTTTTAATACTATACCTAATGTACACTGAAAATTTATCCTCTCTCAATATATATGTTATTATAATATTTTTTTTCTTAAGAAATAGTTTAGGTGAGTTGGACCCTGATGACTCATTAAGGTCAGGTATACTTCCAGACTTTATGAGCACTTACAAAGGTAATTATAGATCGCCTATCAATAAGACCTTTATCTTGATAACAAAATTCGAATTCACGACTTTATAAATCATGAGTTAACTCTTTACCAACCGGATAAAACTGTTATTATAATCCTTATAATAATCCAGTAGAGACTAGACACACTAAACACTGCACACTTGGTGGGGTCCCTATTGCCCACCCTTGAGTAGGTGCACTAGAGGGTATAGGTATAGGTATAGGTAGAGTGCATGTGTAAGTGTGTGCCACAAAAACCAATGTAACAATAAAATTGTAACGAGGAGAGGGTGGTGGGTTCCTCAGCTTCCCCTAGATACGCTTAGCATTGGAAAAGTGAGAGTACCCAATGATTTCTCCCTCATTGGATAAAAGACATCCTCTCCCATACCCTCCTATGTGCCATATGCATTACTCTCTCCTTTTTAGTCCTTATGTTATGCCCCCCCCCTCCTTTATTTCCTTTCCAAAAGTTTTTATTATATCTTTCTTTCAATCACCAATATATATATACTATTTATGCAATGCTACCTAATCAAAAAGATGCCTTCCACATCTGATGGATGATAATATACCATTTAGTACATGAAAAACATTGCAACATATCAGAATTTCTGTGTTTTGGGTTAATTTAGTCTCAGAAAACTTTTGTTGCTTCTTTTATCCCCTTACTTTAGTTTTTCGTTCGATCATCCCGCGAATTTACTGTACGTGCACAGTCTAACCAAGAGATGATCAGGATTAATTATATATAACAAATGATTATGCATATGAGTATAAATTAAACTAAGTAGTGAGTATATTCGAAAATCCCAATAATAAAGTAGCCAAACGGATCGACGCCAGAGTCGCATTAAATAAATTAAATCCGAGTGCAAGTTTCCTTCGTCACTGTATAAAAAATGATGGCTACTTCAAAATTTCAAAATAATATATTATTGAAATCTCCTTGGATTCTGGACTTTCATGTTCCAAATGCCAGGGTTTCCTCGTCACACATGACCTAACAAGTTACCCCCCTCTCTGACCACATCATCAAGTGGGTATTGTTTGGCCTATGCCACAGTCCCAAGATTCGACCTATAAAGTTGTCATTTTTTGTCCTTCACCATACTGCCTTCCCTTCATTTCCCTTCTGTAAAAATTAAAAAAACTTGCTATCTATCTATCTTTATTACTTTAACCAACTCGAATCAACCAGACTAGATATATATACCGAAGATATTTAGGGTGTGTTTGAATTAGAAGTAGGTAATGAAATGATGATTTTATGTAATGAAATGGTAATGAGAAAATTATGTAATGAAAATGGTGTTTGGATTAGTTTGAGATGTAATGAAAAAAATAGGANAAAAAAAACAATAAACAACTCTATATCACTATATGAATGTATACGGATATGCAATAGTTATGTATACCAAAGCGGCCTAGGGTTGATTTTGTGGAAAGAATTACTTATATTTAGTGTTTGACAATATTTATTTTAAACATAATTAATTCTAGTGACTATTTTTTTTTGAGAGAAGCAAAGAAAAAAACAACTGAAGAAAAAATGTAGATGGATGCAATAATTATGTATACCAAAGCAAGCAACTTCTAGATTTTTTTTTTTATTGTTTTATTTGATATATGGAGTGGACAGGGGCCAACCATACCATAGAGTTGCTCGATCCCAATCTGTGGTTACAGGCTCCGGGTAAGCAATATATATAAGGCCAAAAAATGCATAGAAAAAAGAATATATTATATATTATGTTGTGGGGGAAGTTAAATGTGGAATCATTGAGTTTGAAGCTTATCTTTAATGCAAAGCTGATATCTTTCATATTACAGTACTGTAGCAGAAAAATATAGAGAGAGAGAAATTAAGAGTTAATAAGAGGCTAGCTGGGGGCCTGGATTGTGGGGTCCAGCAAAGCTCTAAACTTTGATTATACTTTTTTGTTAATTAATAAATTAATAAAAAAGAAGAAGAAGGAAGAAATGAGAGAGCTTTCGCTTTCTCTCTTTCTCTATCAGAGTATCCATTAACCATTATCCTCCCCTTTTCTCTCTGAATCTGAAACCTCTGTCACCAGCATGAGAGTGAGAGCCAAACCCTGTGATCAATGATCCATCCCCAGTGGATGCCAACCCCTTAATTTGTTTTCCATCTTATTATTATATATATTTCTTTCATGATCTATATCTGCATGACCCTATCATATATATATATATACATATAATTCATATTCCATAATTAATCTTGTTGTATACTTCCATGGCTTTTCCTCCTCATCACAGCTTCATGTTTCACACACATGATGACTATCATCATCATGACCCTCACTCACCCACATCTCTCAAACCCTTTCCTCCATTACCACCTCCTCAACACTTCCAACCTCCTACTAGTACTATACCTCCTTTTTTTTCTTCCTCTCTTATTTAAAATTTTTTTTTATAAGAATCAGACAGTATCTTTTAGTCGACAACCAGAGACNTTTCCTCTCTTATTTTAAATTTTTTTTATAAGAATCAGACAGTATCTTTTAGTCGACAATAAGAGATTTAATAATTATATTTTTTTTTGTAGGGGGAGGAGGAGGGTTTATGATGAAGCGGTCGATGTCGTTCTCCGGGATGGAGCGAGCATCGGAGGAGGAGGAGGAGGCGGTGTCGGACGACGGGAGCGTAGGGATGATGATGATGATGGGAGAGAAGAAGAAGAGGCTGAACGTGGAGCAAGTGAAGGCTTTGGAGAAGAGTTTTGAGGTTGGGAACAAGCTTGAGCCAGAGAGGAAGATGGAGCTCGCCAAGGCGCTTGGGTTGCAGCCTAGGCAGATCGCCATATGGTTTCAGAATAGGCGAGCTAGATGGAAGACCAAGAATCTTGAGAAAGAGTATGAAATCCTTAAGAAACAGTTTGATTCTCTCAAGGCTGACAACGATGCTCTTAAGCTTCACAACCAAAAACTTCACGCTGAGGTCGGTACATATATTTTATTATTGGATAGATCTTGTATACTATGCTTATCTAATTCACAAATTCGGGACTTGCTTGGGGCCAATTTGCTCAATTCTTGGCTATGTTTCAGTTCAAGTTTCAACCAAGATCCCTTCACTATACAATAACATACTTTTTTATGTATAAAATTATATAGTTTTTTCACATACAAAATTTTAGAATTACACTAGGCTGCTTCAAGAATTTAAATTCTCACTAGCGGAAAAAGCCTAACAAAGTATATATGCAGTTTCTTGTCATAGTTTTGGTGCTTTTAATTATCACATTTAATTTACTGCAAAAAAACCGTTTGATATATTGATGACTTGTTTACTGATCCCACATGCATCAGTAATAGTGGCTTTTTTAATAAGTCATCGATTCCCTTAGCTTAGCTCATTATAACTTCTTTCTTCATTAGTCTGTCTGATCATTCTTGTGAAGTGTCAGTGTGGCAGAACTAAAAACAACTCCCAATTGCATCTATCTCTTATATATATATATACACATACATACATAAATCTTTAGTAGGTTTTTGGTCATTCATTAGTTGCATTGATCCAAATTAATCCAAATCTCACTATTAAATTTGAGTAAACATATAAATTGGTCCACACATGAGCTAATAACTCAATTCTTGAAAATCATAGAATTAATATATTTTAATTATTTTTTTATTACAAGTTAGACCCTATAAAATAGATTTAAGGAACTAAACTGTATTACTTCCACAAGACAAAAAAGTGTGTAATCTAAATTTTCAGGAATTGAATTGAATTGTGTAACCAAATTGTATGTTTAGTTGATGGGTATATGAAAGACTTGGTTGGTTGATAAATGATATATAACCTTGTACGTCGTTGTCCTTGACTAGTGTTTGAAATTTTACCATGGTTTAATTAATGTAACTAACTGGATGCAGTTACAAGCCATTAAAGGAAGAGATTCGTGTGAAGGTGGAACAGTACTTCACCACATGAAGAAAGAAAACGAGGGTTCATGGAGCAACAACGGAAGCGACAACAGCTCAGACATGAATTTGGATCTTTCAAGAACACCAACAATCATGAATAGTCCTGTGTGTTCTCAGAATAATGGGAAAAGCCAGCTTGTACCATCATCTACCACCACAAGCCTACTTAATAATAATAAGCCTACTCCTCCTACCATCTCGCAACTTCTTCATTTCTCATCAAGATCAGATCTCCAAGATGAAACCTTCGTCTCCAATATGTTTAATAGTGCCAACAATATTGATCATCATCATCATGATGATCAGCACCAGAACTTCTGGACCTGGCCTCATGACCACAACAACCATTTTCATTGATTCCCCCACTTCCAGATATTTGGTAAATTTGATCCTTGTCAAGAAAACTTAGCCTTAGCTTCTTCTTCACTTAATTTTTCAGTCCACTTTCAATTTGTGTTTCTCTTGATGATCCATGTAGATTTGGTGTATAAAATTTGAACGATTTTCTTAAATGAGGAATTTCTGAGACTTTAATTGTGTATTAGTGCAAGTAGTGTGCATTGTGCAATATCTTTTCCCATACACTTTAGAGGAGAATGAGCTACCCAATTACATACATAAACACACACATATATACCAACAGTGTGTTTGAATTCAGATTTAAATACTCGTGAAATTAAATATTCATATTTAATCTTCAATACTACTTCAAATAAAATTACATTGAGTAAAAGATATTATCTCTATATATGATAATATATATATATATATATAATAGTACCATTTGATATATATATATATAAAAGAAAAAAAGATAAATCGTAGCTAGTTAAGGCACATGTGGCTGTAAGTGGATTTCCAGCTCTGGCATCAAGTATGGGCCATGAATAACAATGGGAATCTGCGTGTGCAATATTGTTTGAGAATTATATATATTTATTTTATTGATGTTAGATCGATGTTGGTGCTTTGGAATCATATATGAGATGATATCATGGACACTGAACAAAATTAAAAAAGAAAAGAAAGAAAAGGGGCTTTTGGAGAAAGCTCAGAGCTCAGGTTAATGAGAAGTCTTGTCGTTATGTTGATTGAGAAGCCAAATTTAGCTGGGACTTTATAGAGCAAACCTCAGCATCAGGTAAAAAAAATGAGGTGGGGTTGGATCAAGCCATCTAAGGAGAGAAGAAAATACACACAATTCAAGAAAAAGAGAAATGAAGATAATGGAAAAGAAGAGAAAGATAGTGAGGGATGGTGCCTGATATTTGAAGGCGACGTTTGCCAATTTTATTCTGACAAGGGAAACTACTTAACTCTGTATACTGTAGAGAGATGCCATGTGAGCTACTGCCAAAGCCAAAGCAAAACCAATTCTCTCTCTCTCTCTTTTCTCACACACACACACACAGAAAAGTTTGTTTGTAGGTATCTGCCAAAAAGTTGATAAATATAGAGTAGACTTCCAGTAGAATAAACATTACAGAGAGTCTGCTGGTACTGCTAAGTGCTAACTAATCAACACCGCCCGTACAGACACATGCAGCGTGAAAAAAAATTGCTTCATTTTCATAAATTATAATTTTTAATGTTTTTAGATAAAACTAATTACTTACTTGGAAATGGTGCGTTAAACCTAAATCCTTAACTAATTTATACACATTTTATGATTTAATTAATCTCTAAATAATATATATATATATACAATTTGGTGATCAAATGATAATAACAAATGTTAACTGGTTGGTTTTGAGAACCATCCTATTTTGATCTAGTGATATGGATGTTAAATGTATATGTACGTGAACATTGTTAAATTTCACATTTGATTATCTAATGTACGAGGAACACATCCAAATCTTTATACCCCATCCATTTGGAGGTGCGGCTGGAGCTAAGAAAGTTTAGTAATACTTACATTGTAGTATCCAATATTCATCTTTTTAATTCTCTTATTTCTTTTCAAACTCTAATTAAGTACAAGTTAAAAATGGGTGATCACTAAAGTTTGTTTAATTTGAGACTTTCTTTTGGAATTTTGTCTTTTTGGCGAATGTCATTTCCGTTTTAATTAATTCATCTAAATGGGCAATCACATAGACAACAGACCATGTCAACATTATTTAACGTCTATATCTTTTTGATTAGACGACGACTAATGTTTCATGTACTAATAGTTGACAATTATGATTATTTTAAGATAGGGTCATGTATTTTTATTATTTAGATATTAAACTGTTGATTCGGTATAAATTTAAGGATAAAAATATAAATTTTCTTATAACTTTTTTTTTTTATATTTTTGAGTTTTGATACTTCATATAAATCTTTTTGATTTTTTTTATAAATTAATGTTGTTAATACAAAAAATAATTATGTATTTATTAAAATATTTGTTATCAATGACAATATATATCATCAATTTAGTTAAATATTATGTTGAAGGATTGATATTGCTTGCATTCGGCAACGTTTTTTTTTGGTGACATTCAGCGTTTGTTAAGAAGACCATTATCCCTTGTTAAATGTCCTATACCGGCCAGAGTTATCATCGTTGGGAATCATTTTGCAAGAGTTTTTTTCGCCTCCGGAATAAAGGCCGCTAAATTGTCATCGACATTCTTTTGACCATTTCAAACCGTCACCAAATATTTCAAAAAAATATACGCAGCAGTTTGAAAATGCCGCTATATATATATTTCAAATTTTCAAAAATATATATGACAACGGTTGTAAACCGTCGCAATATGTAATATTTATTTATACCAAATTTTAAGCGGTGTAGATGGAACAACTGTGCCAATTATTATAGTGTGTCATTTTATGCTTGAACCCCACAATTTTTAATGCCTACGAATTATATAAAGTAGCAGTGTATTAATATCTTTGAAGAGTCTTTTAAATCTAAAAAGCTTCCAACAAGAATAATTTATATTTTTTAATTTTTTTTAACAATTCTCTAACACATCAATGCTGAGTCAATTATGTGTTAAATTCAAAACTATTTGATTATTAAGAACTTAATCTTTTTAGCAATGTTATCATTGAACTCAGGCCAAAAAAAATGTTATCATTGAACATTAAGCAAATTTGATAATACAACAATCTTATGCATATTGTATGTGTTATATATATTTTTTGTCCGAATTATTCTATTGTTATAATGTAATCTATTAAGATATTTCAGTGTACAGGGTCTTTTATTTGTAAGGGTGTTTAAAATTGATTTAAATTATTCACAATAGAAAATTATATTAGTACAATTGTTTCTTCTAATTTTAGATAATTTTATAGCTTCTATTAAAAAAACTTGGATCAAAATTTGATTTATGTTAAATTGGAGTGATAACCTACTAAACAGGTAAGCCTTCCACTATTTTTTAATGTTATGCACTATGAAACATGGACACTGACAAGGATACGGGATACGACACAAACACATCGACACGTCAAATTTTTAAACTTACATGACACGACACGGCATATATTTATATATATAAATAATTAATCCACAAATGTTGATGAGAACCTTAAAAATTATAATATCTATTCATAATATGTCATATGTATTATTATTTTATATTGTTTGTTATTTTAAAGTCACAAAAAATTAATTTTATATTTTAAAACTTATGAATATGTGTCGTGTGGGTGTCGTACGGGTGTCGGACACGGACATATGTCTGACATGAGGACACGCCCTCAAAATGAAGTGTCCATGATTCTTAGGTTATGCATGAGATTGTATCACTTCTCAGATCACGTGGATGCAACTTGTGATATCATAAACTAAGTCAAATAAATATGTTATTGTTCAGTTCTCAACTATGAATTCTTGAATTTCAATTCCTGTATGTCGAGCCCCTCCTTGTATTCTCAACAAAACTTCATCTCCAACTCTCAGAGAGGTCACAGGCACAGCTGTTTTTGATAGTGCATTTCCTAAATAGAGAAAATAATGAACAAATATGGGAACACGAAGAAATAAGTCAAACTTCATAGAATAGGGAAAAAGTATTACCTTGGGAGGGGCAAACTAAGGCCACCGTCTCTGCATTCTGCAGAAGAATGCTGTAAATAGTCTGATCATCAATATCTCTCTGCAAAAACGATTATTATAATGAAAAGTTAAGGGAAACTTGCCTAATAAACTCAAAGAACAGTTTGAAACACGAAAAGAAAACTTTTCAAATTCACACAAACCTTAGCCTCCACAACGATTAGTTGTCTTCTCTCAATCTTTACACGCCCAACAATTGCTATTCTTTGCTGGCCCTGCTGATCAGCTACGATCACTTCTTTTCCTGCTTTTAATTCTGATAGGTAACATGTTTTTTCTCCTGGAACAGCAACGTAGGCATGTACAGGCCCCTGTTAAGAGCAACAAGGCATGGCTATGTTCATAAGTAGTATGAAACAACACGGATATAGAATACACTGACATGAACATAGAATACACTAATGCACCAAATTTTTTAAATTACATGACATGAAATATATATATATATATATATTGTAATTCTAACAATATACAAATGAAGAGACTATTAGAAATCTACAAATATTGATGAAACTTTCAAAAATTACAATATCTATTTGTCATGTGTCAATCTTTTCTATTTTTCGCTGTGTTAAAGTCGTGAAAAAATTATTTTAAATTCTGACACTCATGGAATGTGTTGAGCTATCCGCGTCCGACTCAACAACACTAACTCAAAATAAAGTGTCCATACTTGCTAGGTCGAACTTTGATCAAGTTCTATATATGAGTATAGAAAATCATATATTCCACATTGGATGGTGAAAATTACACACATCAGCACAGGAACCTTTGATCATTGATATCAAACTACACCCATTTGCGCTGAATCTTTAATGATAGGAGCAATTTATTTTCATAGGTCCACTAGCTATGATTATGAACATAATAATTTCAAGCTCAAAAATTGAGTGAAGCACTTACAGCATTCACCCGGAAAGGTCTGCTTGCAATGTAACTTGACTCCAAGCATTCTGAGTGAACAAGAAATAATCCTCTAGCAAAACATCCAACCTATGTGTAATATTTTTCCGGTAAGAACCAATGCTTCTATATATCAGGTCACAAATATTTTAGTTAGCAATGGACATCGATGCATACCAGAAGTCCTTCACCTGGTTTCATGAGGCTACAGAGATCGACACAAACACGATCCCCCATTCCAACCACATTAACAGATGTGATAGTGGCCTTGGTCAATTTCAGTTGTTTGTTTTCTTCATTTCTTCGATCAAAGTACTCCTGAAAGATTCTAAAGTGAAAATAGAGGCCAGACCTCAAACCAAAGAAGCTTCCCTCAGGTATAAATTACCTTCAGCTCAAGGAGAGGTTCAAGATCTTCTACTTTCAGAACTATCCCACCCAGACCTCTTTCCAGTGCCTACAGAAGTCCAAAGGGTACAATTGCTAGATGAAAGTTAGCTGTGAAAGTTTATTACAATGCCCAGTTAAATCAGCTTCAACTTGGCCAAAATTTTACACTTTTATCAGTCCTATACTCCTAATATATACCTCAAGAAAAATCTGAGCTTCAGACGGATTATTGGAGATGGCAAACACTGTCTTTTGGCTTCTCTGAAATGCTGCCACAATGTTCTCTGCAGGTATTACCTAAGCAATTGGATAAAAAAGGAAATTAGCGGAGTTAAAAACCTTTCAAGGAGAATAAGGCAGAGCAAAAATGTTATTCAGAATGGCTAATGTCAATTATTGAAAACAAATTATCATTATCAATTTTAAAAGGCAGACCAAACTTCTGTTCTAGTATCATTGATGAGGTGATGCTGCGAACAAATGTTGGAAAGTGATCATGCTACAGGTAACATTATTGAGCTTTGCAAAAAGAGATCACAGTCTATAAACATAATTTACATATGACAGCTGAATGCCTATATGATGATTGAGAAACTCACTAACTCAGAATAACTTCAAGTCTCCAACACCAAGCGTGGAAGTTATTTAAGAGATTAAACAACAAATTTCAAAGAAAATTGAACTAGTCAGAGTAATAATAGAACACATTGAACTCTAGAGGAAGCAAGCAAATTCAGAGGATCCAAATTCGAATAATATACTGTCGACACAAAGACATCATGGGTCGGCATGATTAATTGATTACTTACTATTCACCAAACTACACAAAATATTCTCAAGCACAACTCGCAGTCAGAAATGGGCATACCTGCCAATCTAATAAGTTAATGACTATATTTTCTGCCTGATCGTCCGCAGGACTAAGTCGCTCTAACTCTTCAGAAGTTGAAACATCGAAAACCGTAGCAACCCTACTACTCTGGCCATCGGAAATCTCTCCTTCACCAATAAAAAGAGGGCATATTACTGCAATCGCTGTTTCCGTCATGAACAAAATACCAAATTCAGAGATTATTTAAACATACCACATTCTGCTTCATCAACATGATTCACCCTAAACGGGACACCATTGTAACAAATGGCCAATGGGCATAAAAAGTTGCGACTTCAAGAAAACAAAAAATGGAAGATGAAATACGCAGTGGACTTACATGACCATTCGGTGGCAAGATGACGATGCTGCGGTGAGAAAACGAAAGTATTCCATCCACTTTCGACGGCAGCCGTCATGACCTCCTTGTTTGTGGTCCATATCCACACTCTCTTCGATGTATTACCGACGCCTGACGAAGATGTCTCGGAAGAAGAAGTCATTGAAACACTATGATTACATCGAAAATGGCATTTCTCAGACCGAATAGAACTCAGTGGATTGAAGTTGTACCAAGGGTTTCTTCTGCTAATGCTCAATATTTCAGCTGACGACCATCAATGTGAACAAAATTGATTATGGTTATGGGCTTAATAGCGAGAGTTATATTAGGAGAGGGTGGTGCACGAAAAGCGAACCTGACGTTGAAGTGAAGCAAGGCAACTGAGTCTGACTATGGAATTGGAAGATAATCGAAGGATTCAAGAGCGAGGCCATCATCCTCTCTCGTTCACCGATCGATGCTTCAATTACCATTTCCTTGTTCTTTCTTTTTAATTTTTCTTTTCAAAACCTCATTTTGCTCCTCAAATTTTAGGATAAGTTTTGTTTTGTTCCTCAATTTTTTTTATTCTATTTTAGTCTTTAAACTTTTTCCATTAATCCAAAATATAATTTCGTTTTATTTCTAACTTATACAATATTTTTTTTCTCATCTACATTATAATAAATAAGTTGACAAAGAGAAGAACGAAATTTTTTTTTTTCTTTCTATCACAAATTAGAGCTAAATTTGTAGGAGAATTTTTTACCTTTATAAATCAAGATTTATTTTTTGGTCAAAGGGTTATTTTAATCCTAAATATATGCCTTCATTTTTATTTATTTTTTTATATTTTAAAAGATTCGTATTAATCTTAAATGTTAGTAAAATGTTTTATTTCGTTATATTTATTTTGTTTTAAATTTAAAAGTCCATAGCTACATATTTTCTTTTATTTTCATGGGGTTCTAATTGACTTTCTTCTTTAAATCGTCACATGTCTTTTGATGCAAGAGCAAATATTAGGCACATGAATGCAGAAATTCAACATGTTATTGACTTAAACTGCTATGCACACTTACAAATTAAGTCATCTTTGATGCAAGGACAAACATAAAACTCTTGAATACACATAGTTATTCAATTACTCAAATTTAATTAGCATAAAGATAAACAAGAGGCTTCATGAGTAAACATAGTTACTCAATTACTCAGATTGGCAGAGGATAAACATAAGGCTTCTTTGTCGTTGTAATTTGTAAAATAGAGTGCTGGTAAATGCGATTATTGTCTCATATTGTGCTATGGAATAATGTTATATTAATATAAAGTTATAAACTCAACAGGCAAAGAAGAGTGGGTGATTTTGTTAACCTAAAACAAATTTCAGAATCTGATGCATTGAAGATTAATGATAATAGACAAAGAAAAGCAGCAAATCTATGAAGCAACTTATTATAACAGCAGAAGTGGATGTAGCGCTAACATAATGCCTTATTATTCTTTTTAAATGACCATAAAATATACCAAAATACACAGATTAGCAAAGTGCATGTGGAAGGAGAATTTCAATGATAAGCCTAGCCCTGTGAAGAAGCAGAAGGAGGTTTGATGGAAAACTTAAAGACTGTGTATTGCTCAAAAGGCTTTTGAGGGGTCACGATGGTTGAAGGGAAATTAGGATGATTCACTGAGTTAGGGAAGAATTGACTCTCCAGAGTCAATCCTGCATGAGCTTGATACACAAATCCATCTTTCCCCAACAAATTCTTGATGCTATAAGCAGTGAAAAACTGCAATCCAGGAGCATCTGTAAAAACCTCCATTACTCTTCCAGTTTTGTTATCTTCAACTCTGGCCGCCAACTTAAAATTCTTCTTCCCACTTTCCTTACCATCAAGCACGTAATTGATGTCATAGCCTTTGGGTAATTGGCTGATTCTGCTGCCAACAGAACGTGGTTTGAGAAAATCATAAGGGGTTCCTTTCACATCAGCAAATTCTCCTGTGGGAATGTTGTCACTATCAACCACTGTGATTTGGGACCCAAAGATTTGAACAATCTCTCCCAGAATGTCGCCACTGTTATGATTCCCAATATTCCAGTAGGCGTGGTTCACCAGACTCACTGGTGTTGCTTTGTTAAGGGCTATTGCTTTCATTGATAGTGCCAACCTCCGTTTTCCAATTAAACTGTAGGTCACAGTTGATATGAGGTCACCAGGAAATCCTGCAACACAAATTCAAATAAATATTGCTAGGATGAGACTTTATTTTGGGTTACATAAGTTTTAATCTTTACTCTTTAGTATATATATCTTTTATTCTTAGTATGGTATTGTGGTCATATGGAGTTTGCCCATGTCACATACACTTGAAATCTTACAGTGTGGCCTTCAAATAACTAGCATAGCCAGTTGGAACTTGTGGTAGTGCAAGTGCAAATTAATTATTTAGGCAATGCTCTATCACTAGACCAACCACTGAGTTAGTCAAGGCTATTTCTGGCTATTTCTGATAGTTCCATATATATATATATATATATATATATATATCTTGAAGGAAACACAGAAACTACAGATACATTATTAGAAAAGCAGCGAAAATAAATTGAGTGTTATAATTAATTACCTTGTTCACCATCAAAACTGCGGTAACTGAAGGTGACACTGGGACTTTTGCCTTTTCTTTGATAGCTTTCTACCTTCCAAAGAACATCAGCAAAACCTCTGGCTCCACCTAACTCATTATATTTGGAGAAGTGAAGTTTGTTAATATCCAAATATATTTGAACACACAGTTTGATGGTGGAAGAGTAAAAGCATACCATGAATTGAATTGTTTCCAGTATTCTTAACTAGATGGTAAGTAGTTCCATTGAGAGTAAATTGAGCTCCTTTAATTCTATTTGCAACTCGACCAACTGTAGCACCGAAGTTTGTAGTATTTGTCTGCATATAGTATGCAGCTCATGAAATATTGTTCCATCAAGAAAAGCCAGATGATAGGTGGTACCACAAGTCAATAATAGGACTAAATTAGGTAAACACGTAGCAAAAAGTTTCTACTTGATCTATTATAGTAGTGAAAAAATGTTAAAAAAATAAACTTTTGCATGTCTAATTATATAAAAGAGATTATAAACAAAGCCCTATTGAACATTAGTCTAAGTGAACTTTTTTTTTCTAACTTTATAAAGTAACATATGAGTGTGAACTATTGATTTTGTTCAAATAATTTATTTTATTAAAATTTTTATTGAAAACTTAAGAAATTTTTAATTCTTTTACAAAATGTAATAATAATTATAAAATTATATAAAAAATTAATTTTTTTAATTAAAATATTAACAAAATGAATCTCGTGTACAAAAAAAATTCAGAAATCTTTTGTCACCTTTCGAATTTCAGATTAATTTTTACATAGAAACTGTAGTCCAGAAAAGTTTTGTCCATTTTAATCCAATTTTCTTTTTTTTTTTTTTTACGAGATGAAGTAATGAACTAATAAAAGGCAAAAATACTAGTATACTCTGAGGGAAATAAAGATCATAAAACAGAGTGGATATATATGCCTCTTGTCTAGGACAGAAGCGGTGAACAATAGTGGAAGCATTTGAAGGGAAGTAGTGTCGGCAAGCGAATCACACTATACCAAATCTATCTATCAATTCACATCACATGTTGGTCTTCTTTGGCAAACCTTATTCTTGTGTGAATGAGTTACAAGTTGACTTAATTTTCACGAAATGAGAAATTGTATTGGGAAAATAAGTAGGAAAGACATACAGTATAGTTCTGCAACGAGTAATATTCAAGAACAACATCGCCCAGCTTCCCTGAATGCAAATCCACAGAGAATGAAAAGAAATGAAATCAGAAAAAAAAAATCCCAACCTTTGGTTTGTGATTCGATCATTATATTGTAAAGAAATAGAAGTCATACCGTTCTGATCAGGAAGCACCAGAGACAAAAGAGAGGCACCCCAATTAGTGAGCTTGACAGAAACATCATCTTTCTTGAGCTCATATACCCGAATACCTTTTACATTAGAATTAGATCCATTGGTAAATCCAGAAGTAGCTAATAGGAGAAAAGATAGGAGCACAAAGATCTTGGACATTTTCTTTTATGAATCAAAGGAAAATTGGAGCTTCTGCCTTAATGGATGAGGACTCAGAACAGTTTAATCATGCAAAAGTCAAAAACTGAGTGAAGATGTAATGTAATATAAGTGTTTCAATTCAATCTCAGACACGAAAATAATCAAAAGAAAAACAGCAAGTGGAAGGGGCTGGCCGCCTGGGTTGAATGGATCTTCAGTGATTTCTTAAGGCGATAGGACCTTTCTGAATATAATAGAAGTTGGATTTGGATCGTTTTGACTTTTAATGAGATAAGTACCAGCCTCATATATTATTATTTTATAGAAATTTATATGTTAATTAATTCCCGCGAATCCAAATTCATAAATCATATAATACAAAAGTTGCTTAACTCGCACTTCTTTTCATTCTAAAAAGTAACGCTCCTATATATTTATATAAAGTAAGTAAGTAACGTTTCTTTAAACAGTCTAATGTCCTTTTAAACACGTTCAACGCCCTTCTAAACATGGATCTGATTCCTCTGCATTTAATCTTTATATTTTTTTTTAGTAAATTATACTTTGGTACTCTATGGTTTGATCTCATTCTACTTTAATACCCTATAATTTAAAACGTGACACTTTAGTACCATGAAATCTTCAATGTTACCCTTTTTGTACCATGATTAATTTTTTTGTTAGTTTTGCACAAAATTTAGCACAGGGTCTGCACTTGGGTTCACTAAAATTCAATTTTATCTAACATTTTGCTACAACAATAAAGATCAAACACATACTTTTTTGAAACCTAACTCTGAAATCTCTCAAAACTTTCTTAGCATCCAACACCGAAATCATTCAAAACTTTCGAAAAATATGCGTTTGATCTTTGTTGTGACAAAATGTTGGACAAAACTGAGTTTTTAGTGAGCCCACATGCAGGTCACATGCTAAATTCCATCCAAAACTAACAAAAAAATTGTTCAGGGTTTCGAAAAGATAATGGTGGAAACCTCAGGGTACCAAAGTGTCACGTTTTAAATCATAGGGTGCCAAAGTAAAATGGGATTAAACCTCAGAATACCAAAGTATAATTTACCTTACTTATTTGTACATTTTAAAAAGATCAAAGAAGAGGTATTGAGAAAAAAACATATAAGTCCAACATATTAATTATTTTATAGGACTCAAACTTTCTCTCTTTCTCTCTTTTTATATCTCTAAAATACAAATTTATATATATATATATAAAAAGTGAAAATGCGGATGATTCACTCCCTTTTAAACAGCCTATGTATTGTCATTTAATGTATACATTATTGCTAAAAAGATAATTTAATGTCCTTTTAAACACATTCAATGCCCTTTAGTATGTGGACCAATTGATGATTGAATTCATATTCAATCATTTAAATTAGTTCCCATAATTGACGAATAATAATTTAAATTTCAAAATTCATATTCATATTCATTGAATTTCTAATTTTAACTTAATAATTTTAATTTCAATAATTGAGAATAGATTATACACCTAAATTACAGTTTCAGATATACTAGAAAAATAAATTACATTTAATGATTATCTATTTGGGTACAAATCAATTTCCAAAATTTATGCCTGCATTTATTTTATTATGGCTTAAATATCAAGGCAACACTACAACTTCATTTGTAGAAGTGTTAATCACTACTCAAGACATAACTAATAGAAAAAGTTTGCAGAATAAAAATTAATTAGAATTGATAAGGTTAATTTAGTCATTTTTTAAGACTAAAATAATCTAATCCCATAAAACTAGAGTAATCTCACCCTCTTCTGTGGGATTAAAAAATTACAATTTCATGAGATTAAATTATTATTGGGATTAAAGAATAATTTAATCCTTAAAAGATCATCAAGTTGATAACTTGATCAAAGATTGAAATGTACTGTTTTGTCTTGAAAGATAAAAACAGTATCTTATTAATTAGTCCTTTACATGGACTACTTAGTATGTCGTTTTAATCTTTTAAGGATTAAAAGAGTATATTGTTTTAATTATTCAGTAACTAAACTCTGTATTTTAATATTTTAGGCAGAACCGAGTTATCAACTTGGTGATATTTCGAATGTAAAATTGTTAGTTTACTCTGTTATATACATATTCATTTACATATGTATACTTTATTATTTGTCAAATTTTATAAATAGAATTATAATAATATTTTAATAATAAATGATATAATTAATCACATATATAAGTTTTACATGATTCGGCCAAAAAAAAAAATATATAAGTTTTACATGAACTCTATTGAAATTGTGAGAGAATTATAAAACTTTAATTCAAAACTAATATAATATAAAACTTATGTTAACACGTTTCAGGTTTTTTCCATTCCTCCAAGATCTGCTCATATATTATTTTATATTTCAAGCTTCTGTTTGTGATCCCTCCATCAGCAATCTTAAGTCTCTAATACTATAATATAGGCTTAATCTCTCCAAAGAAAGTGATTTTTATGCCGTCTCAAACCCCAGAATATTCTAACAAAATCTCCATAAGCCTAGCCCTGTGAAAAAGCCTCAGGAGATTTGGTGGAAAACTTAATGAGCATGTAATGCTCATAAGGCTTTTGAGGGGTCACAATGGTTGAAGGGAAATTAGGATGATTCACTGAGTCAGGGAAGGCTTGAGTCTCCAAACACAATCCTGCATGAGCTTGGTACACAAATCCATCCTTCCCCTTCACATTCTTGAGGCTATTTGCAGTGAAAAACTGCAATCCAGGAGCATTTGTTAAAACCTCCATTACTCTTCCAGATTTGTTATCTTCAACTCTGGCTGCCAACTTCATAGTCTTGTTGCCATTTTCCTTACCACCAAGCACGTAATTGATGTCATAGCCTTTGGGTAATTGGTTGATTCTGCTGCCAACAGAACGTGGTGTGAGGAAATCATAAGGGGTTCCTTTCACAGAAGCAAATTTTCCTGTGGGAATGTTGTCACTATCAACGGTTGTGATTTGGGACCCAAAGATTTGAACCATCTCTCCCAGAATGTCGCCACTGTTATGATTCCCAATATTCCAGAAGGCGTGGTTCACCAGATTCACTGGTGTTGCTTTGTTCAGGGCTTGTGCTTTCATGGTTATTGCCAAACTCTGCTTTCCAATTAAACTGTAGGTCACAGTTGATATGAGGTCACCTGGAAACCCTGCAACACAACTCAAATATCCAAATCACAGCCATACTTTTTTATTTTTAAGTAAATTAACGATTTAGTTTCTGAGAAATAATAAATTTCTTAGTTCAAATATCATTAGTTTTTCCTGCCTATCCGTGTATCAGTCTATGCGGAGGTTAATTCCATTTGGACTGGGAAGCCAATAGTTTAAAGCCCTTTCAAATTTTAACAATGTCGAATCTAAGGATGGAAATTGGGTCCTCAAACCTAGAGTCCAGCTCGCCAACTACTGCACTAAGCCATTGTTGGTTATCAAAGCTATTTCTGATAGTTCTATATATGGATGTTCTGATCTGATTCAATTACATTTTAAAACTGACCAAAATTGATTAGATCAGTTCAGTTTTACTAGACCAACTAGCTAGTAGACCAAAATATATAAGTTCAATGCCTCCATCACTAGACCAATCACTTTTGTGTTAATCAAGGATGTTTCTGATAGTTCCATATATATCTTGAAGGAAACACAGAAAGTGCAGATACATTATTTGAAATTAAAAAAAAAACAGCCAGAATAATTGAGTGTTTGTTTAATTACCTTGTTCACCATCAACACTGTGGTAACTGAAGGTGATACTGGGACTGTTGCCTTGTGTTTGATAGCTTTTTACCTTCCAAAGAACATCAGCAAAACCTCTGGCTCCACCTAAATATATTTGGGAAAGTGAAGTTTGTGAATATCCAAATTGACCACACACTTAATTTGCTGGTGGAAGAGTGAACGTACCATGAATTGAATTGTTTCCATTATTAGGAACTAGTTTGTAAGTGGTTCCATTAAGAGTAAATTGAGCTCCTTTGATTCTATTTGCAACCCGACCAACAGTAGCCCCAAAGTTTGTAGTATTTGTCTGCATATTAATATTCAAACAACATTAACACTGCTCTGCACTCTGCAGTATGCAGCTCATGTAGCAACTAGTTTTTATATGACTGATTATAATAGTGAGAGAAAATGTAAAAGAATTGTTGGCATGATCAATTATATTAAAGAGATTATTTTTAATATAATTGATAGTAATAAAAAAAATAAAAATATATATATTTTAAATGAAAATTTTTAAGAAAATTGATTATTTATACAAAATCTAAAATTTAGGAATCTTCTGTCATTTTTTTTAAATGTATAGAATTTTTTGCATAATAATTACAATTCAGAAAATTTAGTGCATTTCAGCTAATAATTTTTTAACAAATATATATAAAAAAATATATAGATCTTTTTTTCCCTAAATGAACTAACAAACAAAAAGGCACTATGATTAACCATATCAGTGTAGCCCAGTGGTTCCTCACTTGATCCCTTAACCAAGTGGTGGTGGTTTAAAATTTTGAATCCCATCTATGGATATGGAATCTGTTTACTCTTAACTGGAGGATCCGTGACAGAGGGATTTGTCGTTGTTCCCAATGGTGGATACCCTTAGTTAAAAAAAAAAAAAAACTCTATGATTCGGCCAAAAAATAAAGGACTCTGTGAGGGAGAGAAGTAAACAAAATTAAAATGATAAAATAGTGGATATGGCTCTAGTCTAGTGAACAGCAGTGGAAGGGTGAAAGCATTTGAAGGGAAATGTCGGCAAGCGATTAACAATAACACTAACGAACAGTATTCCAAATCAATTTATAAGGTTTTTCCGCTCACTTTAATTTTCACGAAATGAGAAATTGTATTGGACAAAAAAGTAGGAAAGACATACAGTATAATCCTGCATCGAGTAATATTGAAGAACAACATCGCCGGGCTTTCCTGAATGCAAATCACAGAGAAAGAAAAGAAGTGAAATCAGAAAGAAATCCCAACATTTGCTTTGAGATTCGAACATTTTAGACATAGAAATAGAAGTCATACCGTTTTTATCAGGAAGTACAAGAGACAAAATGGAGGCACCCCAATTAGTGAGCTTGACAGAAACATCATCTTTATTGAGCTCATATATCCGAATGCCTTTCACAATAGCTCCATTGGTAAATCCAGAAGCAGCTAATAGGAGGAAACATAGGAGCACAAAGATCTTGGACATTTTCATATAAGTGTCACTGGAGATTCTATGATAGATTGATAGTTGAGGTCTCAGAAGTGAGAAGTTTAATCATGAAAGAAAAAGTCAATAATGGGGTGAGAGACTCTAAAGTCCAAGTCGTCTCCATGTGGTCCCAAAAGTTTTATTAAAGTATAAATCAATTGGATTTGCATTAAAAATGTGTTTTATATAATCTTTTTAAAAATATTTTTTGGAGCTGAAAATAGAAAATATCAAAAAGACATTTTTCATATTTTTAAGAATAAATTTATGATTTTTTGTATAAATAAGTAAATTATTTAATCATATTAATATCATCATTTAATAATAATCAAACAAATCTTGGTATAAAAAAATAATTATAATCAAACAAAGATAATATCATATTTTTATTTTAATATTTAGTTTTCAACCAAAAAAAATTTAAAAGTTTAATAATAAAAATAAAATTTTAGAAAAAAATATAAAAAATATTTCTTTAAACCAAACAAATTCTTAAATGTTCAATCTCAGACATGAAAATTATAAGTAACCAAAAAAAAACACGAAAATAATCAATATGAAAAACAGCAAGTTGAAGGGACTGGGGTTGTCAAGTTCTTGGGTGATTTCTTTAACGCGCCGTATCATACGGGGATGGGAGCTTTCAGAATAAATTTCGGATGTGGATGCTTTAAATTTTGATGATTTTCATGATTTTGTGCAGTTTTAAGAATAGATAAATAGGGAAATAAAAGTCAACAAATGTTGGCTCAATCGGTAAGGAGTCAACTCATAACTCATAAAGTCGTGATTTCGAATCCCACGGCTGATGTGAGGGCTTTGTTGGTAGGTGATCTGTAAGCTCATAGAACCTTGAGGCCTGTCCTGGCCTTGGTGAGCCCCGGGGCCCAACTCACCTAAACTTTTTTTTTTACAAAAAAAAAAAAGGGGAAATAAAGTATGAATCTCATAAATTATTCTTTGATGAGATCCACATTTTTTTGGTAACTCTTCCTATTTCTACAAATGCATCAATAATTTAGTTACCTTTTCACCAAAAAGATAAAAAAAACAAAATTGTTAGTTACCTTAAATTATTCAAATTCATAAAAGTAACGCTATTTTTTCTACCAAAAAATAAAGCTCTTTCAACACGTTTAATGTCTTTTAAACACCCATGTAAGATGTGATCAACCAAACAAAAAAAAAACATGTAGCGCAATCTATGCATTATTGCTAAAAAAGTAATACATTAATATGATTATGGAGTTAGAAGGGTCATGGAACAAACTATGACTTGTACAGAATGATCAACTGATTATCTTTAAGAGCGAATTATTAGCCGCAAAAATAAGATTGTTAATAATTTTATAATTTTCTTTCATCAAATGATCAACTTACTATCTTTAATAATATGCATCTTCCTCTTTATATGTCCAAATCATGCACATGATATATCATTGGAAAGATATTGTATGTGTAATTTGGGTGAAAAATGTGAAAGTCACATCCCATAAAATACTACTCATGTAGGAGTGTAACACAAGTTGGATGAACTTATAAAATTGAAGAGTCCGTACGTAGTTTTTTAGAACAATCTCAAGCAGTAGATAAAGTCTAAACGCAAGTTTTATCATTAACGAAGGAACTTGAAGGAGTTGCGCATACAACTTCCATATTTTGGCAGTTTATGTTGTTTTGAAGTGAAAATTGAATGCGCATTTTCAGACATACAATGCACTTAATAACTAAGCAGAAAGGAAAATTCAAAGATGATCATTTTATTGATTGATATTTGCTCATAAAATATCCTTTGTAACATGAGCAAATTAAAGCAACCAGCAGGTAAAATTACATAAAGGTAATTTTTTTGGGGGGCATATAAAGGGATTTTTAACGAATTGTGACCGCATAACAAGCTGAATGACCATTATGAGAGAATGACTAAAATGAATAACAAAACAACAAAACTTTCTCTCCTACCCCTACCCTTTTCAAAAAAGAATCAACATCTGATCTCCAGTTCACAGCAGAATACGTACAGATGAACTCCAATTCATGTATAAGAAACCAATATATAAGTGAAGACATTTTCACCAATCGCTGATGTTAATTAGACAGCTATACAGGATCCTCCTTTGAAGCCAGCACATACTGCTTTCACTGTTGTCTTTTTCTCCTTTTAGGCAGTCCTATTTCTCTTGGAAAGGTCGTTAAATTATTTGGTAAGGGCATAGGAATCTAAAACCTGTTGAACAGAAACAGAAGGATGAGAGAGAGACTCAGTTAATATCATGACCATTAATCTAAAGAATAATATTGGCTTTGAAGTTGCTCTTGAAGATGCCTTGTGATAATGATGTTGAATCACAGATGCACCCTTTATCCCATAACATGCATGCTTCACATCTTGAGTCAATGTATAACCAAAAGTTCAAAAGTAAATATGATCATCGGTTGGTCATAGATCCCCATACCTAAATCTGGAGAAATCCTCATCCGGAGCCTCAGAATCACCGGACATGGATAAAAATCTAGACCTTAACCAGGAAAATTTTCAAAATGATTAATTTTTTAATCAAAGTAAAACTTATTATTTTAAACCTAGGTAATCTAATCTCAACTAAAATTTTTTTAAGTACTATTTAGAATATCTTTTACCCTTATATGCACACGAAGGGTACATAATTGTATAGGAATATGACAGAGAAAGAAGTCATTACCTATTTTAAATATGCTATTTTTACATGCATGGCTGCTATGAAACCTACAATAGTTCATGGAATGCCTCTTGTGGTATATCAACAAAACCAACACGTTTCATTCGCTTCTTTCCTTCCTTTTGCTTCTCCAATAGTTTCTTCTTTCAACTATTATATATCACCACACCTAAACACCTGACGGAAACATCTTTCCTAAATGGTTTAATCCTATAACCATTGGAAAGAGCACAATTGTCAAATAGTGAATGGATAAGCTTAATTTTGAATTGTGAATCATAAGTCATATTATATCATACAATTCACAAATATGAGAAAAAACACTTTGAGACAAATGACTTGAATATATATATATATATATAGCATAATGAAAATCTTAATATAACAAATTTTAAACTAATTAAGAATTAATATAATTTTCTACCGTAATAAGTCTTACAAAATTATAGGGCCTGGGGTTAATGGACAAGAGTCTAGTACTGTGCAAGAAAACTAGAAAAGAGTGATGAGTTGGACAAAGAAATTGGTTAGATTTAGGTTTGTGTTGACTATAAAACCTTAAACAAACTAGACAAATTTTCCATCCTATCTGTTGATGAACTTTCAGATCAATTAGGAGATGCCTCCGATTTTTCAGAGTTGGATCTAAAGTCAAGATACTATTAATTAGATTTGAACTAAACCTGGGGATGAAGCAAAAACAGCCCCTAGGCTGCAGAAATGTTCTTTTTAGAATCTATTCTCTCATAGGCATGTTTTAAGGATTTTTACTTATATTGCATATTAGAAGTTGAACACTATGTTTTACTTTTTTTGGACTTAAAGAAATCATAGTGTTTGTCGGGATGGCGGCCTCTCCAATCTCCATGTTGGGCTGTAGGGGTCTTCCTCAACCCAACTTCATTCATGACCCTGTGTGACCCCATAAAAACCATCTGATTCAAGATTGCCAGAATTGTGGAAATCTTGTTCTTCGACACAACTCATGCAATTCCGACAATTCTTAAACTTGTTCTCACCACCAATTATCTCAAAGCTTGAATTACTTTCTTCATCGATTGAGCCAAACTGTTAACTGTGCAACATGAATTGTGCATCAGTCAATTTTGATAATTTAAGTCTCTTCTTTTTTCATATTTAGAAGAGACTTAAATATCAATAAGACTCTGATTTGCGTAACGAAACACATGGTTCCAATCTCCAACGAATCTGTTGCCAATAAATACACTAGCAATACTAAAAACTTACGTCTCCCTTGCTATGATTTGAGATCCAATAGCCACTTGTAGTATTATCTCGAATTGTTGCCTGCTAAGAAATTAGAAAATATTGGGATCAGTTGATTTAAAGCACAAGTTTGAAACCAGTAATTTTTTTCTTTGAACCAAACGAATACCTGTCTATAACTTTCCTCAATTTATGCACCAATTCACGCCCTACACGGTATGCTTTCATTTGATGAACAACGGTTGTCATTGCATCAACGGGTTGTCCATTCAAGAGAATATCGAGTTTAACCAGATCAGACTGTTGATAACAGTAATTTTAAACCCCTCAAATATTATAAGCTAGGAAGCATTCCACTCCAAACTTTCTATTACTAGAGTATAACTTGATGACACAATTTGACACAACAGCCAAGAAGTATATAGTTATGATTTGGCCAATAGCTTACTCTTTTTTTTCCAAGTGACATTGGTTTTTAACACCTAGCTAAATTATCGCATAATAACTATTAAAATCTAAATAAAATATCGCATATTAACATTTTACAACTTTGTTGCATAGATACGAGCACAGGTACAGATAGAGAAACATGATACAACAAATCTCATAAAGAATAGATATGGGTGTGGCAACATTTACATAAATGAACTAACAATAAATAAAGGGTAAATTGCAATTTGGTACCCTGTGGTTAGGGGCGGTTCCCCTTTGGTACCCTGAAAGAAAAATTTTTGCATTGTGGTACCCCGTGGTTTGCTCCGTTAGCGATTTGGTACCCTGAGGTTTTTTTCCGTTAGGATTTAACGGCAAATGTTAGTTAAAATGTCAAAAATCTCCCAAAAAGTCTTCTCTTATGCGTTTAAGTCCTTTCCCTTTACTNGAAAAAAACCTCAGGGTACCAAATCGCTAACGGAGCAAACCACGGGGTACCACAATGCAAAAATTTTTCTTTCAGGGTACCAAAGGGGAACCGCCCCTAACCACAGGGTACCAAATTGCAATTTACCCATAAATAAATATAATATATAGTAATTGATCAATAATTAAACAACCAAACCAAAACAGCAAAAACAGAGTTAAACAAAAATGAAGCCATGTTTCACAAAAAGTACATATGGAGTATGTATTTCACATCACTCGAGTACTGGTACCCCATATGTACCTGATACAAGCATGGAACCATTTTTCCATTAAAATGCTTCATAATTGTACAGAGTAGGTAGTAATAGGCTACAAACGATAATTAGACAAAAGAATTAAAATTGGGGAAAAAAAGTACTTACTCAGCATCCTCCCCATAATCAAATGAAGCATAGCCTGATGTTATCATCTTTAGTTCATTGTAAAAGTCAACAACGATTTCCCTTAGAGGCATGCGATACTTCATGAACGCCCGTTGATTGCAGAGACAAAAATAATGAGTTTCAATTATGCAAATTTAGTAAATTTCAAGTAAAAAAGAAAAAAAGAGAAATGTTTATGGAACTCTAGCCAGATTGAGCTTCTTATCCAGTGAAAATTGCATCACCTTTTCATGATAAGTCCTATACTCCTATTACATTGTTTAAATGATTAGAAATTAGAATTAGAATGCAAAATTTGGAAGGAAAAAAAACCTGTCAATGAATGTGTACTCCAGTTGTTGGCCTCTTCGCTCAGAGCAAAGGGTCATAACAGGCCCCATGTACCTTTGATCAGCCATACGAAGATTGTGTAAATAATAGCTTTGAAAGCATCATATTATTACTTTCCAGGGTTTATTAGAGCTTACTGACTAGGAGTGATGATTGTAGCAATCACTGTGGGTTCCCAACGGGCTGTCACATGTTGCATGGGATTTGAGGGTAATTTGGCAGGATTCTCAATGTGCAATTTGCTGGAAAAGCACACCATAATATGAGTGAATCATAGGAACTTAATATGACATTTTAGCATACATAGTTGTAGGATCTACCTTCCATCAGCATACTCAAATATGTATGGCACTGTAGGTACTGTCGAGATAACATGAGCTCCATACTCCTGTTACTAGGTATTAGAAAACCAACTAGTGATTTTCCAAAATTTTTGCATACAAGCAAAGTTTTGCAAGGTAAGTTGCAAGGCAAATTCACATAGATAATATGTGGCACATAAACCAAGAAATTTGGGAAGTTTTGCCATTTCATATATCTTCACCATAGACTCAGTTATTAAATGGTTGCAACAGATGGTTATTGATGGAAACCTTGGAAAACATTATAGGAGGAAGAAAAACAATCAATCTGATGGACCCTCAGTATGTATGATTGATAAAACAAAGAGAAATAAAACAATAGAGTTATTATGAATGTTTGGGCCAGGGGATGGGCAAAAGGCAGTATGCATGACTGGATAAATAAAATAATAGAGGGATTATGAATGTCTAGGCCAAGGGATGGGCAAAAAGGGGTGCAGGGAAGTGGCAACCACTGACCAAAGAAATGTATTAATACTACCTGGGAAATACTAGATCTTAAAATTTAACCATTGCCTTTATTGTACGTTGTGTAGGAAGTTGTTTTTCTTGTGTTGAAAGTTGTTTTTATGCTTTTACTAGTTTTGAATTGGGCTCTCTAGCTATATCAAACCCTCTCAGGTTTGGTAAGTTAGCCTTGAATTATGTTACTTTTCTTCTTTATCCCTCTTCCTTTTTTCTCCCTCTTTCCCTTTCATACTTCTACTGTCCCTTCCTTTTCCTGCCCCACCACCACCCCACCCCTCATTTCTTTTTCCCTTTTACGAATCCTGCATCAGTTATGTTACCTGTTCAAGCCACTGGCGAAAAACATCCATGTGCAATAAGCCTAGGAAGCCACACCTGCTTGTAGATCAATAGAAATGTAAGAAAGTTATCTTATGTGAAGCCTTAGCCTATTAAATGTCTAAATTTAGAGGAAGAAAATCATCCCATTCTTTTAAGAGAATTTCTATAGTATTCCTTATTTAAAAAAAATAATTGAAAAAATTAAAAAAAGAAAGAAGAAGAAGAAGAAGGAGGAGGAGGAAAGAAACGACGAAAGTAGAGGCTTGTTTATTTGTAAGACTTTCATATGAAGCACCCAACAATGTCGGGTTAGGTTTCAGATGGAGAGCTGGGGAAACAAATAAAAAAAACATAAATGATTTACTCTCTACTTTGATGCATAAATTAACTAACGACGGATAATCTTGTAGGGTTTTAGACGATGAAAAGGAAAACCAAAAGGCCACGAAATCATGCTCCCATCAACAGTTTTCACTTTCAACATATCAGACCATAAGACTCGAAAAGTTTCATAAACTTCGATGGAAACATTATTGGGGTTAAGAAAATCCAGCGACATCACAAATTAGTGACTCTCTCACCTTTACAACCAAAATCAAAATCAAAATCACTGATAAAAAAAGGAAAATAAAACTAGGGCATACTGAACCAAAATTGAATTAGGGTATCAGTAAGACATTAGAAAAAAAAACACTTTTCATCACGGGCCATGAAAAGTAATTTTAAAAAACGTGAAAAATACAGGAAACGATTAGGAATCGAAGAAACAAAGTGATGGCGAAGAATAAAAAGAACTCACAGTGCCTCCACGGCCACCAAGAGTGATGTTGTTGAAGAGATGACCGTCCGTCATAGCTGAGAAAGGTCGAAAGCAGTGAAAGGTAACACGAGGAAGAGTGGTTTGGAGAATGAGGTATTGGCGCTGCGAAGGGAATTTATAAGACACAAAACGGTGCGCGATGGGCATAAGAGGGTAATGGCGCGAATGAGCTGCTCCGTGCAATCCAACAAATCTAGACTGTTGGCTTCATCTAGCGGTGAAAGCAGCGCCACGTATTTTCTGCCTCGAAGGGTCTCTATATCTATATCTATATACTATAAATTTTTTTTCTAGCCTGATAAATGATGATCTATATTATAATTTGCAAATGAGAAAATTTATTATTTAATTTTTAAATTTATGTAACCAAAAAAAAAATAAATTTAATATTAAATTAACGAATCAGTCTTTTTAAGTAATTAAAAAATAGGCAAAACACTCTTTCGTGTCTCTAACGTTTACGGTGATTTTCAGTTATGCCCCTAACGTTTCATTTGTGTCAGTTGTGCCCCCAATGTGAAACATTAGTTTCAATTATGCCACCCTCGTTAGTGTACCGTTTTTTGAAACTTTTGAGCTTCGATCTGTGTTCATTTTAGTTTGTTTTGATAAATGAGTTTATGGGTACTTATTTTCGGCTCCTAAGGATCATTTTGCACATGGAAATTTTGAAAAAAAAATTCGTTTTGATCCTTTTTGGGGTTCATCGGGTCCGATTTTCTTCGAATTTGGGGCTATTTTGAACTTAATCTTTGAAATTGATCCAAGAAATCAAGTTTGTGATGTCCGAAAATTAAAACCCATATAAAATCTGATCAAAACCGAGCTCAAATAGTGCGAAAATAGTATTTTTTTGTGGATGATTGAAATTGGGGGNCAAAACCGAGCTCAAATAGTGCGAAAATAGTGTTTTTTTTGTGGATGATTGAAATTGGGGGCATAATTGAAACTAACATTTCACATGGGGGCACAACTGACACAAATAAAACGTTAGGGACATAACTGAAAATCACTACAAACGTTAGGGACACAAAAGGTTATTTTGCCTAAAAAATATATAATTTAGTTTTTAAAAAATTTTAAGATTTAATCCATAAATTTAAATTTATTCTATAATTTTTAATTCTAAAATTTGTATTTAACTTATATTTCTTTTGGAGTTTTAAATTTGGTCGAATGATTAAATAATTGAGAATTATGATATTTTAAGGATCGGATAACTTTACCCAAATGCCAGATCCAATTGAAACCTGCCCGATTTGTGTAAATGTAGAGTTATGACCAAGCCAATCAATACTTCCTTACTTTTCATAACATAAACTATTGTGATTAGTTCAATTGAAATTTGGCATGAGTCATTATGTTACTGTTTTGCATCAATTGAGTGGGCTAACCATGTAAACTACAATTTTTAAAGAATTGGGAAGCTCGCTAAAAACTATCAAAATAAAATGATGTCTCTTTTTTTTTTATTTAAAGTTAATTTTTTATTCTCTTCTTCTTGATCGCTCATTCTCTTTTCTTATTTAATTTCGATATAAACATATTTAAATTAAACATATCTTAAAAGTTTTTTTGGACAATTGGAAAGAGAGGAGGGAGGGGAGATTAATCTCCTTTTATTCTCTCATTTGTTTGGAAAAAAACTCATCTTTTAAAATGTCCCAAATTTAGGTATTTAAAATTTGCAAATAGATTTATAGAATGAAGGATTAACTTTTAATCTTTCAATTTTTCCCTCCAATTATAAACTTTCCAAACAATTGGAAAATGTCTTAAATCTCCCCACTTCCTTCCCCTTCTCATCCTTAATCTCTAATCCAAAGATACCCTTATTAATTACTTATTTGTTCTACAGTAGCAGTCCTTTTCTTCTCAATATGATTTATTCTCTATCTTCTATCTTTGTTCAACAATATCAGTCCTAACAAATCATATTACCAATTATTAAAATTGCCAAATTGGAGCACATTTGAAGGACAAAGACAGGTAGGGACATAATCTTTGGAGAAGATTAAGAAATGCGTTGCCTCTCAATATAATCATCTTATCCTTTTTTATAAAATGTAACATGTCAAATGTGACAAAGATGTAAAATTTCTATCTTCCATCACTTATCGTAAAGAGGTGTGTTGCATTTTATTTTGATTTGTATATGTTTTTATTGTGTCACCAAAAGTGAAGGCTTAATATAGGAGATTTTCGGTAAGCATTGCAAAAGCTCGTGGGGTATTGAAATTGTTTATTGACAAAAAAGAAAAATAAGATAGTAGTACTATTGTAAGGTATTTTTTTTTTTTTGGCCAAATCTATTTTAAGGTATTTGGATTATGAGAGTTAAAAAAAGTATAGTTTTGGGAAAAAGAATCATACCATAAATAATGTGAATCATTAACTGATGATGGCAGCGTACAAATTAAAGGACATGAAAACAAGAGAATATATATATAAGGAAAAATAAACATAAGAAAACTAAAAAGACATATGGAACCCAGTTTTTTTCCGATCCATGCATGACATATTTTGGTTTCTCCTACTTATCCAAGCATGCAACAAGTTTTCCTCTGATGAATTTAACAAAATATTGGTGAAGGCATCATGCATATATCATGAAATCATCCTCTACAAATTAAAGTGTGGGTTTCATCGATCCCCGGACGATTAATTAATGAAATGAATTAACAATAATAATTAACAGGGCTTGCCGATCTTGCAACTGAGTTTACCCGAAAAGCTGGAAATCAAGGGCGCATCGGCTCCGGGTTTGGGTTGAATAAAACTCTCCTTACCGATTGCATCCAGACATATAGGCTTACCGGAGGGCACAAAAACGGCACCGTTTAGGAACAAGTCGTTCTGCGTCTGCCATTGCCAATCCTTCCACGCAGATTCTGGCGTATTCACTCTGTTAGTCACAAGTTTAGCCGCGTCGTTGTTAGGAGCAATGAACCGATTTCCCTGACTAAGTATAGTCGGATTCGATGACCCTCCAATAGCATACATGATCCAATGCGTGTAATCATTGTTCACCACGTGGATCCAACCGTATCTGCAACGTGGCATTCTCTGTATCAATCCGTTACCAAAGTGGTTAAACGCAACTGTTATCTGCATCACTTTGTCACCGGTGTAGGCTTCCCCAGCTCCAAACAACATTACCTGCATTCATTTATGGATTTAATTTCATTATAATTTAAAGCTTAAAATGCACTTTTTGTCTCATAACTTTTTCTCAACTATCAATTTAGTCTTTGTTGCACTTTTGGTCCATATCTTTGGCTCAACTTGTAGATTTCGTCATATATCACTTTTTGTCCTAAATCTTTTGATTAGGTTGCAAAATTAGTCTCATATATTTGCAAAAAGTTTCACTGTGAGTCCCACCTGACCAAAGATATGAGACTAATTATGCACTTGACCCAAAGATATAAGACAAATTATGCACTTAACCCAAAGACATGAGACCAATTATGCACTTGACCCAAAGATATAAGACCAATTTTGCAACCTAACGAAAAGAAATGGGACCAATTATGTAATCTAATGAACAAAAAATACGAGACTAAATGTACAACACGAGACCAGATCTACAAAATGAGCAAAAGATATGAAACAAAAAATGTAACAAAAAAAGTTATGGGAGCAAATTGAGACTTGAGTAAAAGTGATGAGACTAAAAGTATATGTTGGCCTAATTTAAAATAATAAAATTAATTAAGAATTAAGTAAATTAGTTAGTTAATTATGCACGTACGTCGTTATGTTTGGTCATGTGGCAGTTAGAGATGGTAACAGCAGTAGAACCCATGATGACATCAATAAGCCCATCCTCACAATCAGCCAAAGAAAGATGATCAAGCCAAACATTAGTGGCACCAAAGAGACCAATCCCATCACCATCACTTTTAGTCCTAAGCCCAATATGGTCCACAGAGTCCCTAACAAGGCCACCCCTTGTGGACTTAATGTTACGAATACGAAGGCCATGGATGATGACATTCTCCACAAACTGTAAAGTGATGCCAGCACCAGCTTTTATTTGAACATTGGCACCACGTCCATCAATGGTCTTATGGGAACCTACTAGCAATTCTTGATTCAACTTGATGACCATGTCGTGGGCGAAGATGATCCATAAAGGCTCCTTTTGGATGACGCCGTATCTTAAGGTTCCCGGTTTGGGATCCATGACTTCGTCGTCGCTGTCGTCGGTGACCGTGTAGATCTTGCCGCCTAAGCCGCCGGTGGCCTTGCGGCCGAACCCCATGGCGCATTTGGCTAGCTTGAAACGGTCCTTGGCCCAGTTTGGGTCGCACCTCCAGCAACTGTCGATTGGGTTGGTCACCTTGCATGGTCCCTTGTATTTCTTCTTCTCACCCAAGTCCCTCCTTGTGCCGTTTTTCACGTCGTTTACTACCCTGCAATGCAATATCCAACCCAATCAATAATAAATATATTTGTAAAATAAATGAGGGACTAAATTGTTAATTTAGTAAAAAAAAAGGGATCAAATAGTAATTTTCCTCTAATTATTAATTATATTTTTTTTTATTTCATAAACTATAGTTTTAAATATGAACGACAATAAAGGGTTGAAGTCATATAATATAAATAAATATCTACCACCCAAATTTATGAAATTTATTCAAATACAAGAACAACCAAGAAGGATTAATTGAGTCTGAAGAATTTAGATGCTTTCAAGTTTCAAGTATGATATTTGGTCCTATGCATTTTAGAGAGGGATAAGAAGATGATTCAGATCCTTATTATGTATTAGATGCAATTTTTTTTTTTGGCATATATATATATGATGTAATTTGTGTAGTAGGGAGATTAGTCTCGTACATTTTATTATTTTTGAACTCAATCTTTCTCTTTCTAACTCGTATTATCTCTCTAAGTTATTGGCAAAAACACTAATTTTATTCTTAAAATTTATATCAATTGTCAATTTCGTCCTTAATATTTTACATTTTAGTCAATTTTCTTTGCTCTTATTTTAGAAAAATATTAAGGACATAATCTACATGACTAATGATATATAATATAAAATAAAAAGTTAATTTATTGAAAAATATGATGCAGTCTATCGTTAATTTATTGAAAAAAGTTAGTCAAAGGTTAAAATTAGCCAAAATATAAAATATTTGGGGACAAAATTGACAGTTGATATAAAGTTTGGGATGAAATTAGTACTCTTTTTATGATCTTTAAATCCCACTAAGTGCATTTAAATCACACTGTAAAATATCCAAATTTACAAGTAGAGGTAGAGATAGAAAATATTAGCATTTATGAGACATATTTAATTTCTATAGATTTTTAAACTACACAAACAACACGGAAAACTCTATTGTAGATCGAGGATCCAAATTGTTAGTGGAAGAAACCAATCTCTTATCACCAAATAAGTTGAAATATGAATTTTGACGAAGAGAAATGCCTTTATTTAATAGCTGATACTATTTTGAACAGAATTATATCTCTGACAAAAGTAGAAACTAAAAATTTTGAAACCCAAGAGTTTAGAAATTAAATAGTTAACGTACAAGTGAACATGCTTATTGATCTCGGACGTGACATTCAAAGGGTTGGGCTCGAAGGCTTCAAGAGCTGCTCTGCGGGCTTGCTTGGCTTTCTCTCGGAGATATTCGTCAAACTCTCCAATGTTAGCTTCGAGGCATGGAATTGTAATGGCCAACACAGCCATTAATAGTAAGGTGACCTTGGCTGTAGAAACAGCCATTATTTTTCCCATGCCTATTATTTATTTATCTACTATTAATTTATTCAGTTCTTAATCTACTTCAAATTGGCTTCGACCTCTTCGATCGATTGTAGTTTTCTTGGGAGTGTTCAGAATTCTTTTATTTATAGTTGGAGCAATGGAAACTCTGACTACTTTTTTCTTGGCTCAAAATTAGCAAAGATGAATAAGGTCCTCACAGTTAATTTGTTGGAAAGTTTTACTTATTTAATCACGCGTCATGCTTGTTGATGAATGCTTATCCTCTAAACTCACATGAAATAAGGATCTGTGTTTAATATCTAAAGATAGTGCCCATTTGTTAGCCTTCCCCTCTTACTTATTAAGGGTTAAAATTGGAAGTTTGATGTCAGCTTATATTTTTCTTTTTGAAAAAAAACAATTGAAACTACTAATATATATTACCGGACTAATTAAATCATTGTACGTAAGAGATATTAATAAACAGTGGGCTTGATCGACCCAGTACGAATTCTAAATAGGCAAGACTGACCTAAGATGATTTTGAATGAGTGGGAAAATGCTCAATGTCCATTTAGCTACAGATTATATTGAAAGGGATTGTCAGAATTAACAGCATGAGACCGCATATACATAATTCAAATGGATAACACATATATTTCAACCTCTAGACTCTATTTACATGACATATGTACAAGTTCAATGCAATTACTAACCAAAAACATGAAAATCTTAGAGTCTATATATAATGCACTTACTTAACCAAAATTGTGAAAAAGGTTAAAGTCTAAAAACTTAAGTCTCAACTTTGGAACACTCAGCATAATCAAAACAAAGAATCAACCAAAAGTGACAATGACGTGCATTTATTTATTTATTTTTCTCAAAACTTACATTTTAAGGAAAAAATAATAGAAAACCACATGATTATACTTGTATTGGGTTAAATGAGATCATTAGTTAAGTCCTTAACCTTATATTGATGATCAAACTCATTTTTGGAGTACTGTTGACTTTGTTTGCCAATGACCCCAACTAAATAGAGAAAAAGTTTGTCAAAAGTAATTTATATCTCCGATTTCGTTGCATTCATACTTGAAATAAGATAAATATGACTGAATTTATGAAATAAGCAGCCAATTTTGGGCTTAATTTCATGTCCGACGATTTGACTTCGTTTGCTGATGACTCCAATTGAACAAAGAAAAACTCATCAAATTTATCCCATAGCTCTAATTTCTTTGTGTTCGGATTTAAAATGAGAGATATATAACCACATTCAATAGTTAGAAATCAATTATGAAACTCTTAAGAAACATTAAGAACCAAAACAAAACAAAAAAAATATTATGGATCAAAATAGAATTTAAAGTAAATATTATGGATCAAAATAAATTTTTAACCAGTTTTAATACAAATTAATGTCATAATACTTAATACAAAAGAATTGGAATTCTTTTATTCTCTGAGGCCTCGTTTGGTACACCGCATATAATAAGACTTTTTTTTTCCACAACATAAAGACTTGATATATAATGATTGTATTAAAAACTTTAGGGTAAATTACACTTTGGTACCCTGTGGTTTGACCCTATTTCACTTTGGTACCCTGTGGTTTGAAACTTGACACTTTGGTACCCTGTGGTATTCTCCATTAACACTTTGGTACCCTTTGGAG
>QANZ01031389.1:124187-158832 GCA_003254925.1 Chamaecrista fasciculata | reverse complement strand
AATAAATTATATATTTTAATATTTTAAGAATTAAATTATTAATTTAATAATATTTCTGTGACAATTATTAATTTGTTCAACTTTTATAATTCAATCCTTAGGAATAAAAAACACACAATTTATTAAATAATATATCCATGAGTTATTAAAAGAATTAAATAATATATTTTTAAATTTATAAAAAAATAACAAATATAATGTTTGATTATTTCAATTTATTAACTCAATAATTTTTTAAAAATCAAATCATTAATTTACTATAATTTCAATTTGTTATAAAAAATTGTAAAAACTCCACTCAATCTAACCCAATGCATAGTCTAAGTCTCGAAGAATCACCTTACTGAGTTATAGACTCAAAGTATGTATGGCCTCTTCCATGGTCGAAGATATATTTTGGCGGCTCTGCAGATAAAAGAAAACATTGAACACAATGCTCAGACAAGTGCTACGACAATCTTCCACATTTCATCGTCACCTTTCTAATGCTTCCTTGCCTTCGCATCTCGCACCGCCTTCTTTACGTTTTAGTTTTAGGCCTTCTTCCTTCTTCTCTACATCTTCCTCCTCCCAAAATCCTAACCCACCTTTCGTCGAACACTTGGAGGATGCACAGCACTCTGATTCGCCGCTTGCCACCACAATTTCCGTTGACCGATCTGGCCTCTATAACCCACCTGGTTAGCTTCAATTTTCATTCCCTTTCTTTTCATTCTCACGTTCAACCAGGGATTTCATTTTCCTTTTTCCTTTTTCGTTGTTATGTGTGGCAGATCATTCTCATGAACCGAATTCGGATACTGAGCTCGTCAAGCACCTCAAAGGGATCATCAAGGTCCGTTCTCTGCTACTTTGTCTAGACTATTCTCGAAACTTTTGTTGCTTTTGTATTTTGGATTGGAATTTTAGTTTGCTTGAACTCGTAGACAGTATGTTCTGTGATTTGGCCTGGTCAAACCCTACTAGTCCTTTATTCCAAGTTCAAACCATTAACCGATATTGAAACACTACTTAAACTGGGTGTTTTGCTTTTGGTTACATTCTAATTCTGATGGTAAGCGTTTTGAAGTTTAACTTCAATCCCTGTTATGGCTTCTTTTATCATGTTCTCGTTGGATAGAATATCCTAGTTACTCAGAGATTTGTCCCTTCCTCACTACCAGAATTAAAAGCCACCCAAAAATTGAGTATGTCTTTTGCTTCCCTTGTATGTTAATGCGAGTGGATCAGGTCCTTCCACCAAATCTCAATGGAGCATCCTCTTTTTCCTCTATACAAGTAGTATTGAAATGATTAACTAGATCAATTCCCCTTATCTTCTGTGTTTCTCATTTGTGATTGTGCATGTGAACTTTGTTTGTCATTATTGGTTTTTCAGTTTCGTGGAGGCCCAATTTCTGTAGCTGAGTACATGGAAGAAGTTTTAACAAACCCTAAAGCTGGTTTCTACATCAATCGGGATGTATTTGGATCAGAAGGTGATTTTATAACCTCTCCTGAAGTGAGCCAGATGTTTGGTGAGGTAAATTAGCTATTAATCTGTTTAATTTGTCATGTTTGAGTCATGGACTAGTTTAATTACATTCCGCTAGCATTCATTCATAAAGCTTGTGGATAAAACATGGGTTCTTATGCTTTGTTTAGTAAATTTAGATGATTGGTGTTTGGGTGATTTGTCTATGGGAGCAAATGGGACAACCACAAAGAGTGAATCTAATTGAGCTGGGCCCTGGACGAGGAACTCTTATGGCTGATCTTCTTCGAGTACGAAACCACAATCTTCTGATATTTCATTTTGTTTGTTTGTGTTTTTCAAATTTATATGGGAGTTTCCCGTTGAAGTTTAAATTTCACACTATTTCTTCACCTTATCAGTTAAGTATTTAGGAAGCAGTAACTCTATATTGATAATTAAGAAGTTGTAACTTCATATAGGGTGCTTCAAAAATCAAGAAGTTCATTGAGTCATTGCATGTACACCTGGTGGAGTGTAGTCCAGCTCTGCAGAAGCTTCAGCACCTGAACTTGAAATGTATTGATGAAGATAATGCAGCTGACACTACTGATAAAAAAACCATAAGCTCATTGGCTGGTACTCCTGTATCATGGCATGCTACTCTAGAGCAGGTTCCTTCAGGATGTAAGTTCTGTTCACAAATGAATATATAGGCTTTTAACCACTATTATTCAATTGGAGTGGCACTGCTTTCTCTTGTTCTTCTATTCTTTAATGAATGAGGACTATTCAAGATATAAGTTTGAGCTCTATATGGTTTAGAAAGAAAATATCTCATTATCTTATTCACATATGACATAACTGTCTGGCTATCTCTGTGTTTCAGTGCCAACAATAATCATAGCGCATGAATTTTTTGATGCTCTTCCAGTTCATCAATTTCAGGTTTGTCTGCTCTTTGTCATGTTATCACTTTGGTCAATTGTTGCAATATGAGATTAATTGCGTTACATCATGTATAATTTGTCACATGAAGTGAAATCCATCTTCTGTACGTTGTGAGTTTTTTCTATATTTTTATTGGTGCCATACATTTACATAAATATACGTGATTTTTTCTCTATAGAAAGCATCTTGCGGCTGGTGTGAGAAAATGGTTGATGTGGCTGAAGATTCATCGTAAGTATTGTAATGTATTCTACCTCAATGAGTTTCTGCAGAGTTTAATTAATTAATTGATAATACTTAATTAGTTGCGTATATTGTCTAGGTTTCGCCTTGTTCTGTCATCACAGCCCACACCTGCAACTCTTTATCTATTGCAACGGTGCAAGTGGGCTGCAAATGAGGAGATTGCAAAACTTAGTCAAATTGAAGTTTGCCCTAAAGCCATGGATTTGACTCAAACTATTGCTAAAAGGATAAGTTCTGATGGGGGTGGGGCTCTAATCATTGACTATGGTTTGAACTCAGTAGTCTCTGACAGTCTTCAGGTCTGATGTCTTTCCCTTTCTCTAATGATCTCGTTTTAGTTTCTGACCTACTATATGACTACAATTTTCTTTAATTGTTTTACTACCACTACTGCTACTAAAAATGGCTTGTGAATCAAGTTTCTAATAAAGAAAATTTGATGAAATATTGGTATGAACAATTCAGAGTTAACCTTTCTTGGAGTTAAACTGACCATGTAAGTTGGGGCTAGATATGAAGTGAAATATTCTATATATATGATACTTTTGTTGCTGGAATCTGCTGGTCTCTACCAGTTCTTGGAATCTGTTTTTGATAATTGTCATCCTGGAGTTTCATTGATTACTCCTTTTTTTTATTAAAAGCCCATTATATCTGCAAATATTGTTGGTTTTCTGTTGGTCACAGTACCTCTCTCGATAGACCAATATATGTTTTATTGTTATAATCTTTTGCTTTGTCGAGTAGTTAATGCATTTTAATTTTTTCACGCTTACCTTCGTCCGAGATGCTCACTTTATAGTTTTATGACAATCACGTGTGCAGGCAATTAGGAAACATAAGTTTGTCAACATTCTTGACAATCCAGGATCTGCTGATCTTAGTGCGTACGTTGATTTTGCTTCCATTCGACACTCTGCTCTGGAAGCTTCAGGTACTTGTTATGCTGCTAATCCTCATGCCTTACAGATAACCTTTTTCGTTTGTTAATGATTGCAGAATTTTCATTTTCATCCAAAGTGCTTGATTAGGATAAATAATTATAACAATAATTTTTTTATCAGATTACCATATTTAAGTAGTTCAACATTAAATATTTTAGGTGTTTTTCTTGTGTATTTATATGTGAGCAAGCTTCAATGTAGATTGTATCAATCCAATCTTATTCAATGAAATATAATTTTAACATGGTATCAGAGCTAAATCCAGGATAATCCTCTCTTTCTTGGTGTCCCTATGTTGGTCCAGTGTATCTCATTCTCTGTTTCTCCTTCAAAAACATAGCCTACCACTACGCGCTTGAGGACCCACTAATTTTGGTGGTCCTTGACACTCACCGCCGACATGCATAGGTTCAGAGGATGGTCGTCGATCATTCCACAGAGTCCGGCGTCCAACGAAGCTGCGTGTGAGCCTCACGCGCCTCCTTAGCATTCCAGCTTCTCAGGCGCGTGGGGTCCACGCGCCACCTTCCCGGCGGCGAAAAAGCACCGTCGTCACTGTTTTGGGATCGCCAGCCACCGTTTAGATGATTGGTGGTGTTATTTTCGTGGTTTAGTACTGGGTTCATAGAGATCTAGTTCTTTTAGTCCCTCTTTCAATTTGTTGTTTACAGTGCAGTAGTTTCTGAGACTGGGTTAGAAAAAAAAAAGAAAAAAATTATGTCTTTCTTGCTTTATTTGGAGGTTCCTATATGATTCTAGCCTCAATCCCCGATTTCCAGTTCGTCATTGATGGACAATATTTAAATGGTTCACAAAGAGTACAAGCTCTAGATAAAGAGAGCCCCTGAGACTCGGAAAAGAGCACAAGTCATCACTATTTTAGATGGCCCCTGAGGTTCATAAAAAGAGTACAAGCTCTAGTGATAAAGAGAGCCTCTGAGACTCAAACAAGAACACAAGCCATAATTACTTTTGTCCTACAAATCCACTTTTCGACCTTTATTGCCAAAGTCTACAATGCAAGCTGAGAAAGTTCCTATCCTCAGCTTGAGGGGGGATGTTGAGAATCATGAATCAATAGTCAATCTCATTTATCAAGTTAGTTGGTCAGTATATTTATTAGGTAGTTGAGTAGTTCAACATTAAATATTTTAGGTGTTTTTCTTGTGTATTTATATGTGAGCAAGCTTCAATGTAGATTGTATCAATCCAATCTTATTCAATGAAATATAATTTTAACAAACCCTATTAAATGACCCACAAAAATTGATTTTTTTTCACTTTTAAAAAGATTATAGGTGAAAATGTGATATCATTGTTAGAATACAATAACTTTTGCACCTGTGTAATGATATTATGAGACACAAGACAATTTGTCTATGAGAATGAAATTTTAGACTTCATTATTAATTTTGATGATATTAGTACATAAAGCAATATTGAGAATTTAGCTAGTCATTAGAAATTTTGTTTAAACAAAGGAAAAAGATGACAAAATTGAAAATGACCAAAACTTTGGATAACTTTTACCTAAATCATAATATAGCAATGGAATATGAATAGCAAAGATGAGTTCTAACTAATTTCACACTTGTGCAGGAGATGTGACCGTCCACGGGCCAATAACTCAATCTCAATTTCTGGGCAACCTTGGAATAAATTTTCGCGTGGAAGCATTGCTTCAAAACTGCACAGACGAACAAGCTGAATCTTTAAGAACAGGATATTGGCGTCTTGTAGGAGATGGTGAAGCGCCCTTTTGGGAAGGACCTGATGATTTTGTTCCAATTGGCATGGGTACACGCTATTTGGCCATGGCTATAGTAAACAAGAAGCAAGGCATTCCAGTTCCATTTCAATAAAATGTTAGATTAATTTGTTGAATGACTCTAATAATGAAATAGTACTATTTATGCCATAAATTTATATAACACATTTTATAATTTGATAAAATATATTTGACTATCAGTTTAGAGCTTCCCGCTGCAGTAGGACACTAGGACTAGAAATGAAATAATAATCTTAGATTTTTGCAACCAGTTGTTTGATTATTTCCCTTAACGTTTAGGTCTGGTTGTCAACTGCTTCCTCATTCAAATATGTTTTCGAAGCTAGTAGAAGATTTCAGCATGGCTCCAACAACATAGAACCATTTCTTTGATCCAATTTCTTAAAAAAGTTGTAGATTTTATCCCTAGTTTTCCCCAACTGCGTTACAAATGTACTTTACATTTCCGGATTTCCCACGCTACTTAAACCCTAAGCCTTTGGTTGGGTCTGATCCAGATTAAGCAGCCCAAATCCTAAAGATCTAGCCCCTGCTGAGCAGGACATAAAATTGTAGGATAGTTTTAGAATTAAATATGTAAATAAATAGAGTAGTTAGAGGAATAAGCATTATTTTTCACTCCTATTGATTGCATGTCAAATGTGAACAATTAACAAATAGAGGAATCAAAGAAAATTGCAACTATTAACAATATTGGGATGGCCCATGAAAAAAAAATATATATTTGGATGGTAATTTATATAATAATGCTTTATATATATATGTATGTATGTATCTATACTTTTAATCCAAGTCTAATTTTAATAAGCCTAAGGGTAATAATATTTCCCCCAGACCATTGTGGTATATTGTCACTTTCCTGAGTTCAGATTTCTACTCATATGGTCCCAAAATCACAACAAAAACGGTTGACCCTAACAATACAACATAAAAAGCAAACGAATATGTTTTTCTGGAAGATGCCCTTTTTTTCCCCAAATAAGCTCAAAGCTCGCTTAAATGTTGAAGGATTCTGCCAATTGCATTAAGAAACGCGAGCCAGAATAGGTAAAAACAGGGGAAAGAGAAACGTGTGGTAGCTACTTCCCATTAGAATTGGCTTGCTTATGAAAAGGCCACAAATTTACCAGGCGCTCAAGCACGCTCTTTGAGAAATAGTCTAATTCAGTAGGTGCCTCTGGTGGAGGAAAGTCTTCTGCTGGCATAGCAAATGGACGAATCATCATCTCCATTTTTTCTAACGACAGAAATGATCCTATTTCATGTAGCCTTTCTGGACCCATAATAGGCAGGGTGTGCTCTTGATGCAATGAATTCGCCTCACTATCATCCTTCTGTCAGCCCAAAAACACACTTGTGTTATTATTAGCTATCGAAACACAAGCTCGACATGTACAAGTTTATTTACTGATATTCCTCACATTACAAAAAGTTGATGAGATAAATTTGACCATAATACTTGAAACTAAAAACCATCCTGAAATCTAGATGAATTTATTTATTTATTGCATAATGCCATATCATAAAGAAAATAAATAAAAAACCAAATGAACAGAACTCAAGCTGTTCCTCTTATAACTTCTGCAAAATAAATTAACTTATATCATTACCTCTAAGGGGGATAAATCAGCGCCGCGGCTGAAGGTCAGCTCCACTCGGAACCTTTTTGGATCTTCCAAAGCCACCTACAGTTGAAAAGTCAAAAGAAGGTTCAATACAAGAACAATGGTAGACATGCAACTGACTAACAAATCCATAACTTGTGACAGCTAGTTATGCCTGTCAAAGGAACAATGGAGCTGCAATAATTCAATTATAAAGTAACAGAATGTAGAGAACTAAAGAACTTCACTGAAACTTAAGAAATACTTGGGAAATGCTTAAATGACCCACCTCTGTGTTCTCAAACATTCTTATCACAATGTAGCTCATATAGTCAAGCTCCTTTGTTTTAAATAGGCGCTCTAGAGCATTAAGGCAAACCAGACTATCTTCTCCTTGTAGAGATTCATCCAAATTACAATAACGAATCACATTCATGAGAGAGTGGATATGTGATTCCTGCCAATAAATTAGAAAAAAAGGTACGGAAATCAATATAGAACAATTATGTTCTTATAGGGAACAGAAAAATTGTTGTCGTTGAGTTTTTCTTATATATATTTTTCAGATAATATTTTGAGACATTGCATAGTAGAATTTAAATCATAGATGTAAAAAAAAAATGAATTTGTGCCGGATACTCAACTTGACTTCCAAATATGAATGTCAATGGCAGAATCAAATAAAAGACTGACAATATCATTGACATCTTAAAAAACAATTGGAAGAACCAAGGTTGTCAAAATTAAAACCTTTAGGAGATTCCAACTAATGATAAAAAGAAGATCCCTAAACTTTAGGGTTTAAATAACCTAATATCTAGTGATTGTAATTGCAACTAATTATAAGCTAATTACAACACTAAGTAGTATGATTCTTAACAAGAAGCAATCAGGCACTCACTGAGGTGAAATACAGGCGTGTTCGCACATGGCGATCAGGTGTCTTCACATTAGCATACCTGGTTGAAAATAAATGAGATTAGAACATATTATAATAATGTACCAAATCAAATAAAGTCTTGATATTCACTTCGGGTCTAATCGATATTTTGTCTCTTTATCATCATCATCATCTTGATCCATTGATATATCGCTAAAGTTGCAACTGGATCTTCTTGATTCATCATGCTTATTTGAAAGTTTCAACTTGGACTCTGTATCTTCCTTGTCAGTTTTTGTGGTTGATGAAAAATGGTCTTGATTACTCTTTAACTCAGCAACACTAATGGCTTCCTCACGAGTGTTCCTCAGATCAATTAGAATTTTTCCCAATAAACGACGCGCAATCTAAATCCAAATAAACAAAGGTAATTAGGTGGCTATAGTTACTATTAAACATGTAGAAATAATGTAATTCATTGAGTATCAATGTTCAAAGCAATATCTTGTGCAAGAAACAAAAGACAATACTGCACAAGGCCCATTATTTAGCATACAATCTTAGCCTTCACATCCCAAGAAGTACTTGTTTATTACCTCATTGGAATTAAAACACTGTAGTACTAAGATTGAAGGCAACCGTGTTGCTAAAGTATGACCTAAGAAAATCATAGGATTATGACAGAAAATTGTAATAATTAAGGCATAGCAACATGGTTTTGATATATCCCTTGTACAAACATTTGAGTTGTAATCAAACATTACCGTTATTACTCGAAGCTGTACAAAGTGGAATCTTATAGTTGTTTACAAATCAAGAATACAGTATTTTTTATTGATTAGAAGGATTATTCAGGAAGGCAACTGCATCTTCATTGGTAACCAAGAATCAAGGAATATGCAGATGACTGTCACTTTCAACAATACTAAGAATCATAGATAGAATTAAGTATGAATTATTCTGATTATTCTTCCCAACTTAACACTTCAGCAGCCTAACTCTTTTCTCCTCTTATTCTTCAAAGCTTTTCCTTCCTGCTACCCATTTACTTTTTCACCAGTTATTAATTCCAAGGTATTCAATTTTGGAATGCTACTGCTGATTCTAATACATATGTAATCCGCCCTAGAAAAATAGTATTATTACTAACTGGGCGTTGAGCCATTGACAACGGCTGAACTTTGGTCAAATGCGAGTTTTGAGCCGGGATAGAATAAGAAATTGCGCATCTGTGAGATGTCTAATAGTGGCAATGTGGCATTTTACCTTTGAGCCAATTTTCAACTTGTGCTTTGGATTAATTCCATATTCATTTGGAATTACACCATCAGCAAGTGCCTGCAATAAAAACAAAAAGGAAAAAAAAAAGTTTAAGTCATCAGTCACAGTTGACATATTTTGACATATGTAACTACTTTCTTAGCCATCCACTTTCAGAATGGGGCAACTTCAAGTTACACCTTAGTCATGAACACATTTCAAAACTTGCAGGAGACAGGCTAGTGGAATAATGAAAATGGATACTAAGACAGTCAGACTTGCAAGTGGTACAACAAGTCCACAAATCTTCCAGAAAGGATACAAGCGCAATACAATGAAGAAAGAGACATGCAAATTCCAAAAATATAAAATCTTTAAACAATGCAAGCATTTTGATGTCAGAACGTACTACTACATACCTGGGCAACTTTGAAAAGCTCATCCAGACCTTCTAGATTAAGATGTGCATTGTGCAAGAGATCGTACCTGTGGGTGAAACTTTAAGTCAAATTTAAATTTGATAGGAAAAAAATAGATAACAAGAGAATTCAAATAAAACTACTAACTTTTCTTCTAACACAAAATTGCAGATTAGTTTGATTTCTGTCTATAGCGTGATACACAGTAAAATACATAAATGAGGAGAGTTTGGATGTTTGGTTGATGATAACTAGACAGAAAACATTTTTCTCAATAAACAAACAGTGCACCTTTGAAGTTTGCTGCCATGTTAAAAACCCAGATACCTAGATATATGATTGAATATAAATATGAAACATGTAATACCTATAGGAATAAAAGTAGAAAAGAGAAGATAGCAAAAACAAAGGAGAGAAGAGAGAAAATAGGGGGTATCACATGAAAACTTAATGGTCATGAATTTTTACACATAAAAATACTTACTTTGATGCTCAATCAAATCTATTCTAGCAGCTTAATTTTTATTTAATAAACTGTTGCTATCTAAGTACTTTATTGTTTCTTGAAATCTTAAAACTCATCGGGTTAGTATTCTATTTCAAGATTTCTTATTTGAATAATGGTTTTCTGGATTTCAAGTTTAAAGTGATTGTCTGATAGAATCGGGCTTCATCAGAAACCGGTATGAATCTAATTATCTAAGTTAGGCATTTCAGTAGTGTTTATCACTGAAACTTAGTGATTAATCGAAGCACTTTATTATTTTTCTTGAGATCTATTCAGCATCTTGAATAAGGAAATCATTAACTTGCTATACAATTTGAGTTGTCTTTGATTCTGAAAAAAGTAAAAGGTTATGCATCATTGCATTGTATGCCTTATTCTTGTTTGGTTATATCTTAAAAATTTTTACCCAAATAATCTGAGCTGCAAGTTCTTTAATACAAATAAAGTCCACAGAAAACATAGAGGGAAAGGAAAAATGAAGTTTTCCAATTTTATTACATTCATTAGGAATACTACATCATATAACATTCCCTTACTAATAAGGTCCCAAAGCTTTCATAATAGTAGTACTTTTTTGTTCAGATTACATTCACTGTGAGAAATTAATTTTCTGGCAAAGAAACTTCTACCTCCACATTTGCACTATTAAATAAAGAAATTAGAGCTATAGAAGACATCATATAAGCATATAAGAACTTCAGATTTTTTATAGATTACTTACTTGCATGAATCATAAACATCAGGAATTTGAGTGATATCAAATCGGCTGCAAGTAAAATACAACGTCAGTGTGTTTGCCAATCCATAACCATCACATAGTGAAAATAATATATATNAGTGAAAAATATATATATATATATATATATATATATACATATATGAAATTGTGTTCATTCTTTACAATTTGTAATGATATAATGTTGTGATGCACACTGATTCAAAATGATTTTGTCACAGGAAAGGATTAATTGCAAACAGAAATTTTTGAGATTGAAAGAAAATTCTATTTAGTGAACAATGTAACTTAAAATAATTGTTCTTTCTTGTTTAACTGCTAAAAATATTCTAAGAAGGATGATATAAGCATGGGACAAGAAAATAATTCATGAGATGTATTCAATACTAAATATATAAAGGAAATATTATAGTTTTCCCACAAAGGGGATTAAAGATTAAAAAAATGTTCTAAGGAAACACGGCATAAGTAATGAATAATAGATTAATAGCAGCTTTCCAATGTGTAGCTCTGTAAGTTTCTAAAATCAGACAGAAAATACAGTAGAAGCAGAGCAGCAAAATTGAATAAAAAACACTAATACGTACTCTTTACGTTCATTATACAAATCCCTTTCAAGCTTTTTCCATCGAGCATACATGAGAAGGAACCCCTCACTACCACAAGGTAACCCAGCAGCTATTCGATCAATATCAATATTTGTCTTGCCAAGTGCCTTTGCTTGGTCATAAGGAGGAATTACATTATATGAGCTTGTTTCTGCAAGTTTCTCATCTTCATCCTTGGCAAGTAGTCTTACTTGTTCAGTAACCTTCTTAGTCAACTTCACCTATTGCTTAGAGATGCATGAAATTTGAAAAAGGAAAGATGATAAGTGATCAATTCCACATGCATTATCACCAGATAGATTAATAATCAGACACAGGAAGAAGAAAAAAAATAAAGCAATACTTAAGAGACAGTGCTAACCAGAAAGGTAATATATTAAACAATAGCACATGGATTTTCCCTCAATTAGAAAACCAAATTCACTAATTCAAATAGTTCATCTTAGAGTCTACGTGATTCACAAGGAAAGAAGTTTAAGCTAATATGATGAATGACAATATTTTGAAAACATTACCAATTTGGGAAGTAATTCTGATCCATTGGGCGGCAATCCAGCTCCATCCACCATCCAAGTGTATTCCAGGGACCCATTGCTATGATATGTCTTTGGACTAGAGGTTATAAGCTCTGTCAATCGAGCCTAAAAAGATTTGAACCAAGACCATTAAGACAACAAAAAAAGGAGAAAACAAAGTATAGCAATATTTGTTACTGTAACTCCCAAATCTTAACTGAAAAGCACGTGAAAGAGTTTCCATGACTATAAGGTGACTAGATAAGAACTATTGGTAATATGGACTTGCCATTATGGACAGTGGATAGGTCCCTTCTCAAGTTAATATGTTAATGTTAGTGAGCTACTTGAGACCAAGAACCAAATGTTGGTATAAGTTATATGCCCTAGGAAAGGAATATAGCTATACCCACATCCAGAAAACATGTCATCAAATTCAAGTAGATATTATGTATTTGGGAATAAAGGGTCGTTGACAACATTTGAAGCCAGTATAACCTATAAGACAAGTGGCGTAACTACACTGTCATAAATGTAAAGACCCATTCATAAATGTCTTTTACCATTATTATGACATTAAGTATTCAAAGAAAACATTGTATTTATTGCATTTTCTTCTCTTTTCCCAAAATAGGTTCTCTAATCTTCTATAAATACCCTAAAGCTCTTTGCTTTAATATCAACAAAGTTTCGTCATTTCTCAACTTAATGAATATAATAGTTCTCAACATTCCATTCCATGTGATGATTATGAGGTATAACCATCCATTACGTGATTATTTGTTATGCTTTATAAAGTAATAACAAAATTTGGAAATCTGGAGACGCGTTTCCAGTTTCTACAACACTTTCAGCAACCATCTATATCTTATTAATTATTGGGCAATATGATGCCTTAATATGAAAGAAGGAAAAAGATATAAACATATTACAAACCTTGGCTTCCTCCATTTCAATACTGGCATTTTCAAGTCCATCCAACATGGAGGAGTCTTTGCTAACAAGGGAGACCTTTAAGAAAGGTAAGCCATTTCAGTTGAACAAATCCAACCCATAGAGCATGTCAAAAGCTTTATCAGGAGAAAACAAACCAGGATTGGTGTAAGTGGGCCTTCTAGGTCAAGTAGACCTTTGGCAAATGCAGCTGCAGACATCTGTTGACACAGGCCTTAAAAATGACTCGTGATACCAAATGATGGAGAGAAATTAACTATAGTCTACTAGACAAAAACTATAAAAAGACGTTGAAATAAGGAAGTAAAATATCCATTAACTAAAACCTAGCAGGCGTTCTATTAATTGGGGGTAAGGGGGATGAAATCTACTTCAGCTATACCTGTACACGACCCTCATCAGAGCTGTAAATCTTAAGGTCATGACGATATGTACTATGGAGCCGAAGCAGCCCCGTACCTTCCCCTGCAATTTTAAAGAATATATGATGATCAGACTTTTTGGACAGGGCACATTCCACTGTCATCAAGTAAATTATACTAGAGGTAAGATATATATATATATATATATGTTGCTCAAGACATTTACTATTGAAGACTGAAATTACGGGATTGAATTTAGTATCCAATGGTTCAAGATTAGATCACCAATCAAAAACACCAAACAAAGACATCTATTTGTCACAGATCATTACAACAACCCCCCACTCAATTATTGCAAAGAGATGGACCATTTTTACAGAAATATGTTCAAGGACAAATTCTAGGCATCAGACTATGCCCAGGAATATAAGAAGTGTTTGCGATGACCCAAAGGAAAGAAAGTCGCAAATGAGTAATGGTTGAAATTAAGAAAGATGCTCGCACCGTTGATAAAGAGAGATATCATACGCTACTTGGAAGTTGATTTAGCTGGCACATATCATTAAACCTCCTAAATGATAGGTACTAATTTTATTAGATAAAGATAAGTTTCCCTAACAACTTATTAAAATTTAAAATAATAGGTAAGAAAAACAATCCTAATAGCATTGGTTAAGCTTATCACCATGCAGCAGTTTTACGTACCATATTTCCTCTTCCTATTTTGCATCAATAATCAATAATCAATAATATCAAATAAAGAAAGACCCTTCAAATAACCTGGATACATATTATTTCGAAAAAACCTTCCCAATTCTTCAGCCTGCAAAGGAAAAATAATAATCAACCTCAACAATAACAGAACTAAAAGAGTACAGTCAAAATCAAAATGAGCAGAAACATATTTGATATTTTGGTGAATCTGAACCTGCTTTCTGCCAGCATGTGTGAGAACACCACCATATTTAAGAACCATCAAAGCTTCGACAGGCCTTTCTTCCTCACCTTCACCATTACTTTTTGTGACTTTGACCCACTTTAGTGGCTTTAGTTGAACCTTCCTATATATGCCGGAGAAATGTCCCCCCTGGCAATGTAAAGAAAAGAAAAAGGCTAAAAGTAGCACATACCGCGCAAAACTACAGCTATGCAGATACAGTATGTTAGAATTAGCTTTATTCTGTATGTTCAAGCATGCCACAGATAGCAAACAAGATCCTGCGATATTGCAGCAACGAAGGATAACTGATTTTAATTTTTCTGGTTGCCAATCCTAAAAGGATGATGTCCACTTTTTTCCTTTCAATTCTTTCTTGAGCAGTGCAGGCACTCCAAAATGGCTAGGGATTTTTTTTTTTAAAAAAAATGTTTTTCAAGTGGTGCTGTATCTGATAAACTATATAAATCTAAGAGTAAACTAACAATTCAGTCCTTGAAAGGTCACAGAGTTAACAACTCGGTCTCTGAAAGATTAAAATATACAGTTTAGTCCCTGAAAGATTAAAACGTTATACTCTTTAGTCCTTGAAAGATTAAAACAGTATACTCTTTAGTCCATGAAAAGGACTAATAAATATACTGTTTTGATATTTCAAAGACTAAACTATGTATTTCAATCTTTCGAAGATTGAGTTGTCAGTTCGGTGACCTTTTATGAACCAAATTGTTAATTTACTCTAAATACAAATTGAAATAGCAAAATTTCATTCAATATAAAAAGTTCAAACTCAATCAATGAGAGGTACACCATTTAAAAAAATGGAATGCAAATTTATGTTCCCGAGCAATTTAATTTTCCAATCTCATTTGCTGGTTGGCTTATAATACAAAAGAAACTCATGAAGAAAAAGCATTGTCAAGAAAATAGGATAACCTCTTCAAGAACTGCTTTAACTTGACGGAGCCTTTCAGCATGCTCAACATCTTCAGCCTCACTATCACTTTCTCGATCTGGTCTAAATAATACACATAACTATAATTCATCAAAAACTTTTAACTTACAACATATATTGATTGAAAAAGTGACAACCAGGCAGAGATGGCAAAAACATATATGTAACAACCAACTCCAAATAAACACATCTCTTAGAATCAGTTATTTTGATGAGATACAATAAAGTCTCGAGCTTGGTTAAAGCTTTAGGATCTTAGCATTTTATGTAGTTAATGGAACAAAGAAATAGAAAGAAACTGAGGATAAAGAATCCTTACAGAAGGCAGCGAAAACAAGCAAAGAAAAACTAATAAGACATTAGTACATAAGATACTTGTAAGCCCTCTGCATGTCAAAGGGTAGTATAATTATAAGAAGAATATTCTAAGATCTTTTTCTTTTTATACTCAGTAAAGCCAAGTGGTAACAAAGAAAATCATGAAGAAAGATTACGCAAATTTCTTCAATTTGATTAAGTTTAGGGGTGGAATTTATGGTGAGAAGCATGTCTTATAATGCCTCAACATTACTATATTGGATGTCCTCGAATCTATGTTGGTGAAGTACCTTNATGTCAAAGGGTAGTATAATTATAAGAAGAATATTCTAAGATCTTTTTCTTTTTATACTCAGTAAAGCCAAGTGGTAACAAAGAAAATCATGAAGAAAGATTACGCAGATTTCTTCAATTTGATTAAGTTTAGGGGTGGAATTTATGGTGAGAAGCATGTCTTATAATGCCTCAACATTACTGTATTGGATGTCCCCGAATCTATGTTGGTGAAGTACCTTGATCGAGGAACAAGCATTCGGGTGGCATCTAACAGATCTTGCAGCTGAACTGCACTCTTTAGTTTTGTCTGCAAATAAAATACTATGGGATCAAGAATAAGTCATCAAAGAACACAGAAATCTAAAACTTAGCAAATTAACGATTTAGTTCTTAAAAGATGACAAGTTTCTTAATTTAGTGCTCAAAAGATAAAATTGTAAAATTTAATCCCCTAAGAATGCTATCAAAATCTATTTGATCCCTTTGTTAAAAACACTAACTAATACTTATTAGAAAATCTGATGTGTTTTTAAACTCTGTTGAAATAACACTCAACGACTGATGTGAAAAATCAAATTTGTCAATAAATCTAAGCTACTATCTTTAAATAAGGGACCAAATTGGACATATTTTACATTTTACAAGGACTAAGTTTTAGGTCTAAATCAATAAACTCATCGCCTTTCAAAGACTAAATCATTAATTTACTCTAAAGTTCATAACGAAAGAACCAGAGAAAAGCAAATGCCTCTGATCTTGGTCGTCCTCCATTGTATTTCAACATTATGTTAAGCAGCTTTTCCTCAGTAACCTTCAACTTCACCTTCTGTTTAGGAGTTCTATCACCACTGTCAAAGCAGAGGTGTGAACAGGAAAGAACATAGCAATTGACAAAACCAAAAATAAGGAAAAGGAACATACTGCCGAATGACAGCAATGACACAACGCAGTTCCTCAGACTGTCCAAAAGTTCCAATAATACCACTACCCTGACGAGTAAGTCCCTCAGATGGTTGGACTGGTTCATTTACTTTCCACGGTAAAGTAGGTGGAATTGCGGAAGAAAGATGAGGTGCTTTTGCATCTAAAAACATCTTCCACAGCACACAGGCAGCATCATCATAATACCTTAAGTATCAGCACAGAAACAGAACAGTAATTTTCACTAAGATAAAAATGAAAAAGTAGATATTCATTAGAAAATATGTAAAAAAATTGGTATTTTTGCAAGCAACTAGAAAAGTTCTCATGAAAGGGAATAACTTTATCTTATATTTCGTATCCTACATTACTGACATGTTTAAGAGTTTTTTATTTTTTTTATCATAAACATGCAGTCTTTAATCTTACTTTTTAACAAAATTGTAAGCCAATATCCAATAAATTATTACATATAAAACACTAATGGCTTTGCGTGCACATAATATTATTTTAATTTTTATTCTATTTTAAAATAATATGAAAGAGGTCATGAGAAGTTACTTATCTTCTTTAGTAACTTCTACCACTTTTCTCTTTTTAATGTATTTTATACAATATCATTTAAATTTATAATTTTAAGAGACCAACAACTAGGAGGTCCCAAAGCCATATAATATTAGTATAAACATAGATATAACTTGCAAAAATCGTAATCAAGAGATTGACTAACTACTAGTTGAAAAGGCAACTACTAGAGAGGGAACAGGTAGTTGAAAACATTGAATCAGAGAAAACAGTTTGCAGGATTCTAGGCCCATTTTATATTTGGCTAGGATGGTGAAAAGGTCATCATAAGGAGAACTTTAATTTTTCAATCAGTAGAAAACATTGACCTATTTCAATATATACCAAAAAATAGAGGGGGCCAATAAATCTCACCAACTTCAAAAAAAAAAATTGCAAGGGAAATTACTTAAGATTTTTTATCAATAGAAGTAAGTGGAACCACAGTATATGCATTTTTTTTTTGGGTACAACACAGTAAATGTATTTTGATCTATGCTTTTGCTTCCAATAGAAAAACAATGCAATAACAGAACGTTACTTGTATGAGTTTTTGACAAAACTCCATCCATTCACATCACATACATATGAGCGTCCTTCACATCTCAAGAGATCAAACCCACAAACCTGATCAATAAGAATAATTTAAGGTAAGACATTAAGTCAAACACATTAATTTTTTTTTACACCATAAGGAAGAAGTCACATTTGAAACCTATTATTAACAAAGTATGCAAACTACTTTGTGATAAGACATGTGCAAACTACTTCAACCCCAGCTCCTCTTAACTATCATGATAATAATTCTACACCCAGATACATTATGTGGAATGTTAGAACAAGAAATACCCACCAAGCAATTCCTTGGAAAAATAAAATTAAGAGTTACAGTATCCAAAGTTTAACCTGATGATCACAAATTCATTTAAAGTAGTATGAAACATCCAATGATAGAAGTTGTCCAAATAAATAGGTCTCAGCTAAGTTATTTCAAATGTATCATCTTATCTGATCATCAAACTTCATTATTAAGGCAGAAAAGCAAAAAAAAGATAAGCAGAAGTTGAATTTAAAATTCATTTGGGAGAAAAGGAAAACTGATATGACCATTATTAAGATTCAGCAGCTATTTCAAGCATATTAAAAAATGCCAGGATTACTGCTCAGTCTGAAACTTTATTGAGAACAAATCTAACAGGATAAAGAAGATACCAGTTCTAGAAAACGTTTCTGTAATAATCACATGTAAGAATGAAAAATATATATCTTTGAATGACATTCAGTTACAAAATTCACAAGACATACCCCTTGTCTGAATGCGATGCAAACCTCTCTTGCCATTTGCTTTTCAGCAGGTGTTAGTAATACAGGATACCTCACCTGCAAAATAAAATTAAGCACATGCTTTCAACAAGTCAAATTATTTTTTCATGGCAGCAATTCTGGAGTGTTTCTAAATGGTCTACTTGTCAAGATAAGTACTGCTTTCCAAACAAAAGCCTTCACTTTAGAATGGCCCATGACTTTCCAGAAAGACTAGGAGCTCCACTCAAAGAGCTCCAAAACAAGAACATTTACGAAGAGCTCCACTCAAGGACCAATTCAACTCAAAAGTTTAAGTTGTTAAGTGATGGTCCATGCACAGGTTTAGAATAACCTCTAGCAAGCCCATCCACCCACATGAAACCCAATGAACTTGAAGTGTGAACATAGGCCTACCATAAAAAGAATTGGGAGCAATAAATATATCATTTGATCATAGATACTCTTAATCTCTGATACCAATAGCTGGACTAAGAACTTAACACTAAGCGAAAATTCTTTAGCCATTAACCATGGGATAACTAATGCCACACCGTCCAATAGTACCCCTTCAATTATTGCCTTGATCTGAATCCAACACGACCTTGATTTAAAACCATATCAGGGATCAAATAAACTTAAGCTACTATAATCAAGGATCTGATTTCAAGTGAAAGCCCATTAATAGTTCTGCTATAATCTAGCATTATGCCATCATCAACAGTTAAACTGAACAGTTTCCCAACAAATTGAATAAATAACTCAGAAAATCAAAATAAAATGAGTCAATGGAAAGCAAGAACCCCTTTCTTCATCTTTATTTGGTGTAACTACTTGAGCAGATAAGTGGAAACTTTCATGTCCGATTTTGAAAGGGGGAGATCCTATTGGATCCTATCCAAATTTATTATTTCCTAAGCCCATAGTTAAAAAACCTACTTTCTTACTATTAAGAGCCACAAAATATTAACCAGGGGGGGGGCTGGACTATATGATGGAGAATCAATAGTCTATATTATATTAGTTTTATTGTATTATTTTATGTTTTATTATATTACTATTACTTTGTTATTATATTATTAATTTGTTCTATTTAAACCCTTTCCCCCATCTATGTAAGGCAGACTTAATGATGAAGTAAAGTATTTTCCAAAACTTATCTCCCTCTAGTTCATCTTCTTCCTCCCTCATAATTTCTGTTTCTCCCTCCTTCTCTATTCCCCCTCCCATTCCTCTATTTTCAAATCTCTTCCTTTCTCTTTCTCTATCTGTCCTACATCACTATAGTTCTTGTAGAAAAATATTTGGTCCTCGACTAAGAGCATTCATTGCTTATCCACTTAGTTATCATCTAGTACTAGTAACATACCAAATGAAGAAATGGACAAGAGAAAAAGAAAGAATATGCAGATCAGAATAAAATATAGGGAGAAGAGACTAGTATATTTGGGATACTACTTACTTCCTTCCCATCAGGATTTCTCATAACCACACCATCAACAACAGGGGACTTTCTAGCTTCAGCATGAGCATATTCTGGACCTACTGTATAAACCTATAAATATTTAAAAATTACTATCAAGACTTGACATGATAAAAGTGAGAAAGAAATATCCAAAAAACAAAAATTATATGTATATAATAAATATTAAACTAAAGATGCAGCAATAAAAACCTCAAAATGCCAAACCTTAACATCTGTTCCTCCTGTAGGCATGAATTCCTCATATATATAGGAGCCTTCACGCCTTACTCTTCTCACCTCTGGGTGGAACTCACTAGATCGGTTGCCAACCTACGGTTGTATGATATTAAAAGAAAAAAGTGCAAGTCTCAAGAAAAAAAATGTATCAAAGAGCATGTCAAGGAACCACCTGCTCAAAAAGCTTAAACTACGATGAGAAGGCCTGGCAATATTATTTAGCTATTTATTTCTCTCAAAACCATACAGTTGGTTACAATTCCAATACAAGAGAACAACATATTCAGTGATTATTCAAGATGGCAGATCTGAGTATGCCTGACAAGTTAACTGACCTGCTTAAAAGTAGAATTGGTTTACTTACAAGAACTAGAGCTAATAAGAACTGATTTTTCTTTTTTATATAATTGAGGTAAGTACACAAAACAAGCCCAACCACAATACCTTAAGTGACCCCTTGGAAATTAAAATGCACTTTACATCATTCTGCGTCAACAGAACATTATGCCCGCTAAGTTAAAGAGCCTAAAATATCGGATAATGCTCACCTTCCTAAATAACTCCTTCATACCTCCACCAGCTGAACTGGGATAGTATATCATTATACTATGGTTATCACCTTGAAAAAGCAGAACGAAGAGTTATTACCACTTTAGAAAATATATTTGCAGGTTGTTATAAATCTAGGAAAATTCATTATTTGAACTAAATCTTTATTATGCAGACCAATCATGACTACGTATTCAAGATAGAATTCTGCATTTCAATAACAATAACACAACTAGAGAATCTTCTAGAAGATAACTTCAATTCATATATATTACTGCAAAAAAAAAAATTATGAGTAAACATATAAATTGGCCCCTAAAAGATACACAAGTTAACAACCCAACTCCCAAAAGTCTAGTTTATACTCTTTAATCCCTAAATGTTGTGAAACCAGTACACTTTAATCTTTTTGTCCTTACATTTAGTCCCTAAAAAATGAGTTTAAGGAACTAAGTTGTATGGCCTCCATGACTTTCAAGGACTAAAGTGTGTAAACTTGACTTTTAAGGGTTGTATTGTCAATTCATTTATCTTATAGGGACCAAATTGTATGTTTACTCTAATATTATATAACCGAACGCAGCAATAGCCACAAATTTATCAAGATATTCTATATTCATAGTCTAAGGTGGGAAAGACAGAATAGAATTAAATAATGTGAAAAACATTTCATTTAGCAAATATCATAAACAAACTAACGTTACTTTTATCCAACATCCAGATAGACAATGATACGGAAAATATCATGGTAGAATTCAGAGTATAAAGTTAAAACATTGTACACATCTTGAAAGTGAACTATGGAAAAACTAGTTAAGCATAGACACCCTTAGATGGCATGTAATGAGTTGAATTCATGAAGATAAAGTTTTTTTTAAGACAAAGTCAGATGACAGCACATATAATGGATTCCCTTTGGCCTTATTAAACAGCACATAAACACTTGGAGAATGATGAATTAGTTTCATTCCAATGAACAGAACCTCAAATTGAAAGTGTAAACTCTTACATATTGCTAATCAGTTAACATAGAAAATTGAAGAAAAATAAAGGGTTCAACTTTTTATGCACTGGCGCTAGTGTTTAACGTATTAGATCTGTTTGGTTGATATGACAAAAAGTGTTTGATGATCTAGTCAATATTAAATAGCATTTTATGATTCCTTTAGCAACAAATCATTATTTCCAATCATAACTGTTGATTTATGTCAATTGTGATTTTATATGAAAAATTACATTTTGAAATTCCAAAAAAGAAAAAAAAAAAAAAAGATTACTTGACATACAAATAAGTAATTTAAGAATAGTGATAACACTATTTTTATTTGCTAAATATAAAGTTATTAGGATTAAGCCACTTGTGTATTTCACTAATAGTGTAGTAAATAACTCAATGAAATAATTCCACAAAATATTGAACCACAACATCAAGTTGATTTTCCTAATCTTAATGAATATCTATACCAAGGGCCCAAAAGAACGACAAAGTAATTATTAGTTGTGACTTGAAGATGGTGAATAAATCATTACGTTTCTACTTCTTGGGTATTTGACAATTAGACTAAGGATAAATATTTAAATTTCACACCTTGTATATTGTGTGACTGTGTGTAACATGTGCATGGTAGCTGGAAGAGACTAGCTATTATTCATTTTATGTGTAAACAAAATTTGAAGTATCACGTATTTTGAACACACCTTATATTTACCCTTTAATTTATCCTTATTGGGGTGTGTAGGAATATTTATACTTTACTTGATTATCTTCTACATTCATTATTTCCAATTGTTTCATACATACTGGTGCTTTTACAACAGAAAATAAAAAATCATCCCCGAAGCTCATTTTCATATCAAAATAGCATCCACTAAATGCCATTACTCATTACATATATCAGAAGCTTTGTGAGCTAAGCTTTTACACAAAACATTTATATTCTGCCTTCAGCATCTCATAAAACAAATAAAAAAATCTATATATATACACACACAAGCAAACATGCACACAGAAGAAACAAGAAAAAAGCTCACCATCAACAGGCTTCTCCACAAACGGCTTCCAGAAACGCATACCATGAACCTCAACAAAATCTTCTTCCTCAATAAAATAATCCAGCTCTTGGTATGGGAATTCTCTATTCACAAGGGCATATCTTGGAACAGGAATTCCAAACAGTTCAAGACGCTTATGCCCCAAAGTTGAATATTAGTATAACCATTATAAATCACAAAAACAAATAGCTTGAAGAATTAACACTAATAAAGCACGCAAAGAAGTGTCTTTCAGTACGGTTACATTAAGGATAAGCAGATATTCAAACAGAATGATGAACAGATAAATCTGTGTATAATAACAATACAGTTTTAACTAGCTATCTCAAGCAGACCTGTTCTATCCATTCTGTAGAATTTTGAAGGAAAACCAGTTTCTCTTATTGATGTCTACAATTTTGCTTAAATTTGAAGAGGATTTCTTGTCCTATTCTTTTGTACTCGTTTTGATAATGTTCTTTCTTCTAAATTTTAACTTTCGGCGTAAAATAAATTTAGACAAGAATAAGCTCCAGAATACAGATTCAGCAAGATAATCAAATGAGTATATTGCCTGAACTAGAATTATCAGTATACCACCAAATAACATAATACAAAAGAAATTTCAAAACTAGAACAGACCCACAGAAGAACGAAACTTAGGCTACATACCTCATAAACCTTCCTTCGGTCATGAAGAAGGTGCTGTGGCTCCAATTCATTCACCAAAAAAGGCCTGGATCACAGTGCATAAGCATTTTCTGACCTATAAGCCTCAACAAGTAAACACTTGAAAGTGCAGATAAAATGGCATAATAACTAAGTAACAAGGTAACTAACATAGATTAGATCATTACAGAATAAATTATTTCTATCAATACCAGTAACTATCACAATTGTCAGTAAGTATCGCCATTGTAAGAGAGGTTTTCAGTTAAAAGGTAACTGTTAAGGAAACAGTATACAAGTAAGCATGGTGCTATTAAATCATATTTTACCACATTAGGTGCAATTGATCATAGGCATGAAACTATTTCCAGAGAATCATAGAGTCACATAATCTGACATTTTACTACCATAGTTTGCTTCATTAACTCTACCACCTTGTGCTATTTTCATTAAAAATTGATGGAGAAGGCACATGATGCATTTTTTCTCCCTGAACTAAACCCATGTCCCAATCAATATTCAGCTAATACATGCATATTCATGAAGCAATCGCAAACAATATGGCGATATCTGCATATTCTTCTCATAATGGATTGATAAAAAAATTTATGGACCCAGAAGAAATAGAATTGCATATCTCCGATTAGGAATTTTGAGGGACAAAAAGAAGGAAGTTGCGGAAGGTATCGCATTGTGTGTTTCAAATTTGAGATTTCAATTGGTGAAGGTAAGGATTTTGATCTTCACTAAATAGGAAATTCGGGATTTGTGAAATAGGAATTTGGGGCAAAGTTAGAGATTCTGTCCAAGTTTTAACCACAAAATAGCGTAGGGTAGTACAAATGCTTGCAAACCAAAAGATAACCAACTGCAAACTTTCAAATATGGTAGTAAACTGTATATACAAGACATAAAAACAAAATCTAGTTGATAAATATGTGAGCTTACTTCCTTAAAGCAGCATATGCCTCAACCTTTTTCAGTGGATATCCAGAGGAATAGAAAGCAATCAAACAATCACATGCTGGCCAGCTGAAATCAATAAATAGTAAAAGTTAAGTATCCCAGCAGTGCAACTCCAGACACCTATAGAGTTTACCATGATATTTTCAGATACATATGTTCCAAATTTATATATGATTCTAGCTATCAACGCATCTTCCATCCACAGTTCATGATGGAAATTCTAAGTAATGAATTCAGGAACAAGGACTAAAAGTTTTAAACAGAAGCTGTAATGCAACATCAGCCCATGGTATTACTTCGTAACAGAATTAACAGACTAGACTGATGGTAAATGAGTATAACTTCCGTCAAATTACTTTTGCTGATTGAGGATGAATTGAGTATCACCTTTAGATAAATTGGTTTATGAAAAGAACTAAAGCAGAAATATAATGTGTAATTGTGTGTATTGCTTATAGATGTTAAAAACACCAAACAGGTACTGAATTACACGTTGAACTATATTGCCAAAAAAATTCTGAGTTGTTTAGTTCAAATAGCTCCAACTGACTAGGTCAGTTGTACCTTTCTATTGGATCTTCAAGGATGACCTTGTCCCCAAAATATATGATCTGCGAAAACAAAGCAAAACATGAAAACACGAAAAACAAAGACTACACTAATAAGATTAAAAAGAACAACCAACACGGATGAGCTTTGCTACCCCAACCCCCTCCCCCTCCCCAGAGAAAAAAGAATAAAACTCACGAATTCTATACTAGAATATTAAAGCAGCAGCATCGACTGCGTTTTCATTGCATTATGTGTGTGTATATACACACTCCTATATGGACCAAACTTATATAAGGTCCATTTTATCTTTGCAACCAAGTTTCTCAATAAAAGTAGGAAACCTGGAATATTCTTTCTCATGACCAATCATGTGGTTAAGAGAATATATAAAGGAATATAATCACCAATATAAGAGAGAATAAGTAAACATGATTAAAGGAACAAACATATAAAGAACTTTGTAAAAGTTATCTATATGTATGTTTGTATGTATGTATATTGTCTACTCTTCGCAGTATATTCACGTACAAGCATATCGAAATCAACAGAGATACTTAAAACTCAGCCGTTTACTTCAAACTACCTCAAATTCACCAAATGCCTGTAACCTCTCTAGAATCTGCCCCATAGGCGCCGAGAAAACCTGCAATCCAAAGCAATCCCATCAACGAGGATAATAAGCAGCCATAGAATTGCATAACCTTGTTTTCAACTCATTGCAAGTCTGTGTTTTCGAAACACAAGAAGAGACTGGATTGAGCGTAAAGAGAGGACCTCCAAGCCACATTTCACCTTCTTTTCCATCACGCAGACTCCAACTGATATCTTCTTCCCAGCACCAACTTCCTCATCCTTCTTCCCCATCTTGCTTTCTGATTTCCTCACTTCAAACTACCAACGCCAAACACCCTCTGTCCCTCTCTGACTGTGACTCAAAGCCAGTAGCGAAACCGGAAACACTAATAAGAACGCATCAGCAAGCCACCGCCATATCCGGACCTCTACGCATTCCAGAAGAGAAATGCAAGCATACCTACGGAGAGAAATGAGCCTAGAAGATGAAGAGAAATGCCAAATTTTGTTAGTCGCCGACTTCCAGAAATATTAGAACGCGGTATGGAACGGCGAAAGGCACTTATGAAGCAGGAAACAGAAAATCACGGGCTCGGGGATAACAGCCACTGAGATACGGAAAAAATATATATATTTAAAGAAGAAATAGAAATAATATATACATAATGGGCTTGTTTGGATATGCATTCTGTGATTCTGGAATATGCAATTGAAAAGACGATTGGTAAACTTTTGGCCTAGAATAAAACGTGTGAAAAGGTCCCCGACTATTTTTTCCATTTTGATCTTAAGATTCAAAGTTCAAATGGAGGTGGGATTCCTCAATTCTGAAGTATATCAGTGAAGTTTGTTGCTTTGTGGTCCCTGTCGTTGTCAATAAAGTAAGAATGTGAGAGCGTATTATAGTGGTAATGGTCAAATTGGGTAATCAGATGACCTAAATATTTGTCGCGAAAATAGAAATAGTCATATCTGAAAACTTTGGTTAGGCGTTCAAATTTGATCAATGGGTGTTTTCTTGGACTTTTCACATTTCTTACTTTAAGGTTTGTTGAGGAAAAATCTTTCTTATCTTTACTGCTATTTTTTTTTTAGTCTTTGGAATTTGGATAGCCACCATCTTAAAATGACATATTACTATGAATTAAATATTAAATACAGTAAAAACAATTAAAAGAAATTATGCATTTTTTCATTATTCTAGATATAAAAAATCTTATTTTTATATTTATACTTATAAATGACCCACATTCATAATAAAGTATTAAAATATTTTAGTGTAACATATATATATTTTCTCCCATTTTACTTAGGTACTTCTATCATTTAAGGCGACATTTCCTCACTTATGTCAGTGTAGGACAATTTTGTACACATGAGCGAGGGGTGTGTGTATATACATCTATCAACACTGTAATATATGGTTTTGAGATTTTTTTAGTAGTTCCTCTTGATATTAAATTAAAAAGAAAGTCGTCTTATACTATTTTTAAAATAAAAAAAGAATGAGATATAGTAAAAGGTTGATTTTTTTATTAGTTTTTAACACATGAAAAAGAATATTACGAGTGGAATAAAGCATAATTATCTCTAAAAACTCCCTAAACAAAAATAATATTTTTGAATTAACTCAGTAACTCTTTTATGAGTGAAATATTGAAACAAATAAATTTGGAGAATTTAAATAGCAGAGAGGGGATGGCAAACCTACCATTATTTGGGTTAGGGTCATATCCGTATCAAGATCCTATGGAGGGGTCCATACAAGATCCATTTCATGGGGTTACATACAAATTTATTAGACAATATTGACCCTTAACTCCTTAAGAATATTGTATGGATATTATTAAATTGTTCACACCAGTTTGTTTGTCTGCTTTAATGCTATTACTATTGTATGGATATCAATAATTCGATATATATATAGGTGGAGCCAGTAATTAGCTTAACTTTTGATGAGGTATGGGCTAGACCAACTCAAAGGCCACTTGCTCGGCTATTTTACACAGCATTGCCGATTCACCTTCTAACATGTCAACATCAAGTCGTTAAATAATTGATAATGCGCGCACTAGCCCCCCAAGAGGTGAGGATCACCCTATGAAACAACCCTACCCTCATGGAACCTTATAAATAGAACTATAGAAGGGTCTCACCAGATAACACATACATTTATTTCGCTTCACCATTATTTTGCTAGTATACTAACTTGGTGTTAGAGACTCACTTGGGGATCTCACCCCCATCTGACCTCGTATGCATGACCAAAGGACTAGGTGAAGTTTGGAGCATCATCAACTTTTAACTGTCAAACCTGCTAATATACTATCAAAAAGGACATAAATTGTATCAGAAAGTATCATATCAATTTCAGTTATAAAAGTTTTTTTGAGTCAATTATATTTCCAATTTTTTTTTATCAAGTGTACCTTCAATCTTTTCTTTTTTTATCAATTGTACTCCTAAATTGGGAGGTATTTGGGTGTACAATTAACTCAAATATAAAAATATTAGAAGTATAACTGAAACTGACTTCATACTTTAAGGATACAATTAATCTAAAAAAAATTTAAGAATATAACTGAAAATGACCACATACTTTAGAGGTACCAATAATACTTTTGCCGGGGCCGTGAATCACGGGTCACAGGTAAATTCAGTTCAAATGTAAAAATAAAACAGTCAAATTGTATAATTCGAACCGACACAATACCAAATCATTGGATTCTGTGTTAGGCTGGCCACATCGGTCCAGATCTTAAAACTAAAAGTGTATACATTGCAGCTAGTTGATCATTAAAAAATAATAAATATATCTAACTTCGAAGCGAGTACAAAACTATTCTTGTGTGGACATTAATAAGAGTTTTCTAATTTAAAGAAACTAGTTAATATTTTTCCATTACCTTTAAAATTATTCAGGCGTACAATCTCTAAGAAAATTTGCCACCCCAAAATAATCTTACAGTAGGAATGGAGGGTTCGAACCCAGAGTTGTAAAGCATATCATATATGATCTTCCACTTACAAATATACAGTCACTGTCAACCCAGATGCTCCAATATTTGCTCCTTTTGAAGATAAGGGTCAAGTGCTCGTCTACCAATAGTGGTCCCAGCAATAAATCCTCCGGACCAGGCATTCTGCGGAAGTACGAAGGCCATGGAAAATATTTATATGGTCTAGCCAAATAGAAAAGTAGTTTAGGTTATATAAGAAAATAAAGAATCCCAGTCCCACAATTATTTGTGTGAACACACGAAGGGAGAAGGAGAGATAATATCGATATCTTCTTTTTGTTTGGAAAAGTGAAAACTGGAGGAAGGCAATAGAACATTAGTCCTTAATCATCCATTATCATTCTACTTTAAGAATTCAAGTTACTTCAAGTTGAAGTATTTTACAAAAACTACCAAGATTTAAATAAACAAGAGAAAACTAAATGAAAAGTTAATATCCTATTTTCTCATCCCTAATCTCTTCCCCTCCCCTCTTAATTTTCAAACATTCGCTAGCCTTTCAGATCTAACACACTGAAAAGATCCTGCATCATACATAGATGCAGGCACATTTCACACAATCGCAATTAGAAAAAATCCTGTAAAAACCTTTTAACTATAGCCCACTGCCCACCAATGAATGTATGACTTCGTGGGACAGACTTAAAATTTATGACAAATAAAATCAAGATGGGTGTATTCTCATGATCACATGCCCTTTACCTGAAAATTGAAACCACCAGTAACCCCATCAACATTTAACACCTGCTAAATATTACACATCAGATTACTACACTATAGATAATTACTTCTTTCTCCACTAGCATCAATAAAAGTAAGTTTAGATCTACCTCTCCTGCAAAGAACAAACGGGGACAAATTTTGCTTTCCATTGTGTTAAGTGATATCTACACCAAAGAAACAATACGGCATAATTATATTTGAAACAAATTAAAGGGAAGAGAGAAGATTGAGAAACAAAGAGAACCTCTGATAAGGGAACACCGCCAGCAGTAACAAATTCATCCTTAAATTGACCCTTCATTAGGGAAAAGGAAGGGTGTTATGTGATCTGTTTGGAAAATGGAGAGTGAAAAAGGTAGAGAGCAAGGCAAAAAAAAAAAATTAGAGAAAGGATATGGGATGTACCTTGCCTGTAACTTCAAATATGCAATGCTTTAGCATAGAAGCTAAGGAAATTAATGAATTATTTGAAATGGATGCCCACAATATATCTCCACCTAAACCCTATATATATGAAACAAAGAACTAATAATGCAGCTAGTAAAGCAAAGTATATTTTGCAACTTGCAACAAAAAATTATTTTAAAAATTAAGAATAGCTATATAACCTGACGTTCCAACATGTAACTCCAAAATCTTCTTGATATTTCAAATTCAGAAGGATATGAATTAAGCACCTTTTGTTTCTGCAAAGGCACAGGCAAAACAATTAAATTAAGCATTGTCACTTCGGAACCAAAAAAAGAAAAAGGAAATTGATCATAATCTCATAAATGAATGGAAAAATAGTTTAAAGTTGCAGTGATACTAGCTGCTTGGAGGCTGGGGACTAGAATCAGATTGCTTATGTTGACATCTTATCAAAGTAGTGGAAAAACTTAGTATATATCTCAGTGATCAGTATAACCCTGAATAGGCATAACCCTGAGATACATAGAGAGAAAAGGTGGATAAACAAATATAAGTAACAAACTAATCAAATCCTAATCCTAGACATGGAATAACAAAGTATAAACAAATTTGAATTTGAAACTTGGAAAGAAAAAAAAACCATCATTCACATCTTAAGTGGCATAGTAAGCTAATGCCGATACTTAATACTTTGTGGAAGGGGACCATTTAATAGGAGATTGCTACTCTATTAATACATCACGCTTAGTTAGTATAATATGTGGATGTTTTGAAGAATCAGATCAGACACATAATAAACTCAAACCAAAATTATGATAACCCTGAAGACATCCAAATTGTCAAGATTCAAGATCAGCAGGTTTATATCAATCCACCAATAAACACCCCTCATTAAATAAAGTAAACCATCTGCCATTTTGCACTTCAAACTTAACAACATGTATGCATAATATTATTTATATGCTAGAGAGCACCAGATCCATACTTACCGCAAATTGATGCTTGTGACAAGAAAGGATAGACTTCACATTCTCTTCATGCAAATCAGGAGTAAAATCCACAATAAGTTTCCCTGCATCCTCCAAGGGATACCAATGTCAAAAAAAGGGAAAAGAAGAAACTGACATTAAGGAAGAGAAACATAATTTACCTCTGTAGCCCGAACTGAACAGGTAACGAGCTCCCCAAGCAGATAAGCGAAGAATAACCGGGCCACTGAGTCCCCAATGCGTGACTAACAAGGAGCCAACCTGATATTTAAGTTATGGTAGTGTAACATATACATAGCGAGTATTTGATTGATTTCCACGAAAGAAAGATACCTGTGTAAGTTGGGGTATATTTTTTTGGATGCTATCTAGTTTCAACCTCACTTTAACTTTAGGGAATGAAACCTGACAATTAAAAGAGAGAAGAATCATGACATAAACAAAAATGAAAAAGAACTGGAAAAAATATTAAGTAGTAGGTAACAACTTCACTTCATAATACTTTACCCCAGATAACTCAGTCAGTTTCAAATCTTGTATTTTGAAAGTAAACAAGCTAGGTACTGGATCTACAATTGTATGACCAAGCTGAGTTGCAAGAGTATAACCCTATGACAGAAAGAAAGGTTGATAAAAAATCTGTTTAAGATGCATGATAATTGAAACAAATAATATATCCATCACAACCTGCCTGCTACAACCACTAGCAATCAATAGATAATCTGCTTCAATGTGTTCAACATGATTAGCTAATTGCTGCTGAACATTGAGAAGGAACTTGCCATTATCAGAAACAGACACCGATATTACAGCTTTTCTGGTCTGCATAGAAACTGATCAAGAATACATACTTCAGCATTGACAGGACACCATTATATTGGGAAATCCTCCATTCAAATGACTGTAAAGTGTATACGAAAACATAGTTGGAAAGGTAGTAACTAAGACTTCCGATCAATTATTCATGAATTTAATTTATGAATAGTGGAAAATACAATCCAGCATTGCCAACCTGAACATATATCATTTTACTAAAAGAAAATAATTGAAGAACATATGGTCCATTCAAGTTTGAAAAAGAGGCAATAACATTACCAAAAACCCTAAAACCAAGAGAAAAGAAGCAAATAGTGATGAATAATGGTCTTTAGTCATCTAATAACTGCAACATAAATTAAAATTTGTCTATGATGCAACTTCTTTCAAACACAAACTATAAAGGATATACTCTATAGAGCTACTAAGAGATTCATTAATTTCAATCTTTTAAATAAACATCTAACTTGGTAACTGTTAGTGTTGTTAGTATTATTATGAAAGTAGTTGAGAGATTACATTAATTAGGTAGTTGGGAGTAGAACTTCATAGCTGTGTATGTATATATATTCTTGTACTTTCAATGAAGAAGATAAGAAATCATTTCTCACATATTCTCACATTAACAGTAACATAAACTATAACTGCACTATTCAATCAGAAAATGCAAAATATAAGGAGCCCTTATGGCCAATAGCACAAGCTACCAAGTCAACATACCTCCCTTTTGCTTTACTTGAGACATGAGACAATCAATTATTGAAGAAGAACTGTTGCTGACAGGAAAAACCCTACCATCACCCTCAATCTATGGAAATGTAATCATGAATCAGAGATGTAAAATAAATTTAGAAACAAGTAACGAGCTAATGTTTCAAGAAACCTTCAATTCCACCCCATGAGAAGAAAACCAAGACATGGTATCCACCGGGCCATGCAAGTTGAAGAAAGAACCTCTCAATTCTTTATGACCCCTAGGATAGTTTTCTGCCAAAATCTACAAAGTAGTCATCATTCCAAACATCATATAGCCATTATAAAAAGGGCTGATTAGTAATTAAGTCATTTGAAGGAGGTAAAACAGAACAAATATTTATGAGTTATGACTCAAACAACATGGATATCGCACATGAATAAAAATTACAAATGCCTCATAATAAAGGTAGAAACCAGGGCTGTTAAGATCACCTACAATCCTATGACCTTGCAAGCACTTTTTTTCCAATCTTATTAAGGATCATTGTTTGGTACAATCGTGGTAGGATCGCAATTTTGCAATAAAAATCATGGAATGTAAGATCTTACCTATACCAGCTTTTCCTTACTTTTTTTTTTTTGAACAAGCTTTTTCTTACTTTAAAAATCCTAAAACACAATGTTCTTTTGAAGATAAGAAATTATTTTGCCCCAAACATAGATGAACGACTTGGGGCCAATTTTGTTTAGCCTTATACAAACACAAGCTAATAATTACATACCCATTTCCACTTGTAGCTCTATACAAACAAATCAATTACTTATAACTATTTTTAGCTACTTTAATAATAAATACCATTTTCAAATTTCAATCATTTCACACCTCATCAAAAACAACAACAACAACCAAAGCCTTTTCCCACTAGGTAGGGTCGGCTATATGGATCAACTGACGCCAACGCGTTCTATCCTTACACATGTCAACCGTAAGGTTATTGATAGATAAATCTTTCGGGATAGTTTTCTTTGGTCTTCCCCTTCCCCGGATTATAGGATTTTCAACCATTTCACACCTCATAATCACTTTTAACAAAAATTTTCCAAACACAAATTACTATTAAAAGTATTTCTGTCACACAACAGCTTCTTCCAAACTTCATTTCACAACAAGTCATTTGACTGGAAACTAATAGCAGAAGCCCATCCAAACAAACCCTTAGTCCTTATGATGTTTAATGGGAAATTGAATAATTGAAATGCCACAAATATCTTGAGCTCGAATTTAAAACTTAAAAGGTATTTGTTCTTATGATTAATGAAGGATGAAGGCAAGCATAGAAGAGTAGAGGATAAAATATTTAGGGTTCGACAAGTAAAAAATATTAAACCTTAAGGCATGGTTGATGATTTTGAGATTCATGATGACTTAGGAATTGATAAGTCAAACGAGATCATGGAAAATGGTGATAATTATTATATGGATGAATTTGATATTTAAATATATTTATTTTCTATGTCTAAAGTTTTATATAAGGATATTAGTTGTTTGACATTATGAATGAACTTCGTGTTTAAATGTTTGAAATAAATTTTGTATTTTATATATATATATAAGTAATAGGTTCTTAGCAACGTGATCCAATTTTACGATTCGATCTAACTAAGCTAAAAAAGGGTTAATTACTTTGACTTTCTGATAACAAGAGAGGATTAGGAACGACATAACACTATAATGTAATACAGAACTCCTACCACTTTGCCTATTACTTATATAGTTTGTGATCATTGTTGTCCTCAAACAGATTTTCTATCGTTAAATGTTCCATACTCGATATAGATTCGTAAAGTGGTATTACCATATTATCAGAGCAATGCCCATTTGTCACATTGCATCGGCCTCCTCCAGAAACTTTTACCTGAACAGTACCATAATAAAAGATGAAATGAGAAAATTATGAGTGTTGGAGAAACAAAAGCCACACAATTTTTTTTTAAAAAAAAATAGTCACATACCTTAGAAAGAGGCTTTCCCTTCTCAATAATCACCACGTTTAGGTGAGGTGCCAGAGTCTTAGCCTGAACTGCTCCATAAACCCCAGCTGCTCCACCCCCAACTACCACCAATTGCCCCTCCCTTGACTACTCAACAAAGAATACTCAATTATTAGAGTAGCGGTTGCTACGAAATGGCGGGAAGAACAGAAATAGTTCAAAAATTAGACCTAAAAATTAGAAATAGTTCAAAAATAGTACCACTTTAGCTTCACAAACGGCGTGCTCAGAAAACCTCCTTTTCCAGAGGCTTAAGACAAGCCCGCTACGTTTGTAAGTACTTGGAAATATGGAAGGAAACCCTAAAGAAAGGACGAAGCGAATTGAATCAGTAATCGTAATCATGCCGTCTGCATTCCAAAACTTGGGAGCAGAGTCTCAACTCTCAACTATC
>QANZ01031389.1:104503-124052 GCA_003254925.1 Chamaecrista fasciculata | reverse complement strand
CCCTTCATCTCATCCACTTGGATTGACCTCTAACCCTTCATCCAAAATTTTCTCATCCTCACGCTTTCCAATAGCATATCACACTTTCCAATATCATCTCATCTCAATATCATTCCAATCAAACCACACCCAAACACCTATCATCTCATCTCATTATCTCCATCTCATCTCATTGTTTCCTATTATTTCTACCCATATACAAATTTAAAAAATCCATAAACCTATTTCAACCAACCACAATCATTACATACCCTTTTATATAATTTCACACTCTATTTAACATCATTTTTTCTAAAATCACCCAAACACCAATACATCATTTCATCTCATCCAATTCAAACTTAATCTCATCTCATCCCATAAACTTGACTTGGATTGAAATAGTATGCCCCAACCTTAGTTATTCAAATCAAGCACATATGAATCTGCTTTGAGTTAGATGATGGAAGGTTACTTAATGACTTGAATGTCTTTTTTAAGCTTCACTTTTGTTGTTTTGCTTACTGTGATGCAATTTGCAAAATGGAGAGTATTTCATTTCACTACAATTATAATATGTCAAATTAGTATAATTGTAAAATATGAGAATAATTATATATTATGTTTATATCTCACTATTCGAAAAAGCTTTATTTATTAAGAAAATGTACAAAAATAAAATACATTAACATTATAGTTTATACATATAATCGAAAAAATATATTGTACAACACAGAATTTTTTGTTTTCATTTTGTCAACTTGTGGTAATAATTTCACTGAAAAGTACTTGCACAATTTGCCAATTTGGGCTACACATATAATGTACTAGGGGCTTTGCGTGCCCTAACGGGCACGCAAATATGTATATAAAATAAATTAGGGACTAAATTGTTAACTTAGTAAAGAAAGAGAGACCAAATAGTTAATTTTCTCTTATTTTTAATTTCATAGACTATAGTTTTAAACATGGACGACCAGAAAGGGGTGGAGCCATATAATATAAGATAGATAAATGGTAATATATGAAAGTGGATCCTTGCATTTTTCTCTTTGTATTTTGGAAAGAAAAAATAACAGATAGAAAGAGAAAGTGTAGATTTTATATATTTATTATTTTTTCTCTCTAAAGTATACAAAGAATGTAGAGAAAAAAAAAATGCAAAAGATCAGGATATATATCAGATGAGAGAAGTCTGGGTGAAAACTTAAAAGAAGCTAATTAAGGAGAAAAATTAAATACAAAAGAAATATTAATTCTTCATTACATTGATGGTTTAGTCCTCGGCCGGCCACCATATGCATGCATCTTGGAAACCTTGATGGCTTTACTAGTGATTGAATAGTCTTAGCTGCATTGTGGTTTGAATGGCTGATTTGATGCATTTCACAGCTCAATCACCAAAATATATACTTGTGGATCATATTGGGTGAACGTCAATCAACACTCATTAAGTAATCACCAAAATGCATTTCTCCTATAGGTGAACGTTCATCTTGCTTGGATGTTCTTTCTGACTTCCGGTATGGTGCATCACGCTGTAATACACACAAGCCATTCAATGTTAAGACAAAAACTAATCACGATAAGTAAATTAAAAAAAATTGAAGACTTTTAGAATGAGTTAATGATGAAGGTAATGTATGTTGTGCTCTCAATTGATGAGAGGATAAAAAACAATAGTCTGTTTCTAAATTTCTATACACTTAATTTTCCATCGTTTGCATGGCTTGAAAAGCAATACAATTTGGATCAGCTAGAAAATGAAATGTAAAAAACCTGACGTACATTTGAAGGTGGAGGGAACGATGATAACGTGCATATCAGAATTGTTGGGAGGAAGTTGTAATCGTAGAGGATATAGCTTGCCATTCAAAGGATTACGACAACACACAAGAATATCATCACGCCCTGTTTCTTCCTTCAGCTTCTGATTCAACTCATCCACACAACTCCCCTTGAACGTGAAGAATTTCTCTTCACCGGCTTCAACATCTCCATTTTCGTCACCCACGTCATAAATTATGGTCCTCCCTTCTTTCTTCGGCGATCCCATCTCGCTATCCGAAGAATCTTCTTTATCTTTATCCTGCAAAATTTATGTAACATTCTTTAAAAAGTTAGCCCAGTTCACAAAGCTCTGTAACATTATCCTTACTTTGCAGGGATTATTAGAACACGTGACCTCTTCGTCACCAGGCTCACCCTCTCTCTCTCTAATAATATAATATAAAATAAAAAAATTACCTCAATTGGTTTAGGAGATCTGAGCTCAATTTTGGAGAAGGTATCGAATTCTGAAACAGAGGAAGAAGAAGAAGAAGAATCAAGAGAGCGAGTGGGCATTGCAATAGGGGCAGGACGAGGCCTCTGTTTGGGAGGAGGTTGTTGAGGTTGTTGTTGAGGTTGTTGAGGACGAATCTCAACGATATCAACGTCCCAGAGAACCCAATCTTTGGTTGAACTTCTATATGGAATATCATGCGTGATGGAATTCCTCCATGGAGGTAAGCCTCCATTAGCACGCAAGAATTGACCATAACGAGTCTTGAGCCTAACTTGAACGCCCTCTCTAATGGGTTCCCATTCCAAAGAAGAATCCAATCTTCTAGGCAAAGTCTGCAAAACTTTCTTGCCTGCAGCACCTAACAAGAATGGCATATTGGAGGCTGTTAAGTATTTTCCGTAACAGCTCTTGAATCGTACGTAATGGCAATTCTCTAAAATCTCGACGGTCCATTTGGCATTCTTGTAGCACCCATTACGAGCTTGATGCACAGTTTCTTCATCCTCATCTGCTGTTAAGTACTTGTCATGATGGCTCCTTAGGCGTACCACTTTGGCCTTTTGGAAGATCTCCATATAATCCACCCTGAACCTAATTAATCAGATCAGGATCAGAGAGAATGAGAATGAGGTCAATCTTCAACAATGTAATTAATTATTTCTCTGTTCCTTTTGTTTTTGGGGGATTTTTATTGTTGGATAGAGAAGCAGGGGATTGTAATATTGTATCGAGCAGAATAATAAGAGACAAGAAGAAAAGAAAGATGAAGAAGGATTGTAATTAATTAATATGGCGGTGATAATGAATGATGTAACGTGAGTTGCTAACAATATAAGGGGAGACTTTGAAGTTTAATTTGTATGAAGAGTGGTACGTTGTTGTGCCTAAAATAAGGGATACAGACAAGAGACTTTTGTCTATTTAGAGTGGCATCAAATGTGTGGCTCTAAACTTCTAGAGTTTGTTGCAACTCGTAGTAACTACCATGTAAATTCATTTGTCCGCTATCATAATCAGTTTCCTTCAATATTTTAAGTTGTTTGTTTGTTTAATTTGTTTTTTATGATCATCCTACAGTTCAAATGAAGATTGATGATTCATGAATACACTTGTTTTAACTTGATCATCTCAATTTCAACATTTGTTATAGGAAGTCTTTGTTATGCAGATTAATGATTCATTCTCGTGAATACTAAAAATATATATTTAGATGACTTGAGAATATTTTCTAATATTAAAAAAAATATTACATTTTTGTGTGTTGGTTTGACTTTGATATTCAAAAGAATACTTGATAATTTTTTAAATAAGTCCCACGGGAAACAATTTAAATAATAAGATACACATGTCAACCATATAAAAAAATTATTCATATGTGAATTAATCATTATGCTACACATAATGATTATAACTCCATGCATTTTACAAGTGGATCAAGTTTATCACTGTTATTTTCAAAAATTTTTAAAAATTATATAATGAGAATTATTCATGAAATATATTGAAAGACAAAAAATATATTGCAACACTTATAATAGAATAAAAAAGTACATACTTACCCTGCAAATGTAATAACAAGATAAAAACAAATAACATATAGCACATCCCTTAAAATACATATAAAAAAACCATTTACGTTTTAGTTATAAAGAATTTGTTATAAAAATATAAATGGAGTTCATTCATTGAATCTAATGGTCAAATGATCATATATATATATATATATTTATAATAATATATATATATAAATTTTATATTTATAATGATTTTATTTTATATTATAATTATAATTATAAACATTTTTTAAGCCAAATATATTTATTTTATGTTATTAAAATAAAATTATATATTTTACTTTAATTTTTTTATAAAAAATAAAATTAAAATAATATAAAGTGATAACATATAAATTTTATCTATTAAATATATTATTACATTGATAAAATAAATTCGTGCATCACACGAGATTATATCTAATTATTTTATAGATTAAATAAGATCTACAAGAGACAAGATTATCATCAATATTATTTTGTTCATCAATTAACACTTCCTTCTCTACTACTAGATCATAATATATAAGGGTGAACATCGATTCGGTTTGTCTATTTTTTTAACCGAATCGATGTAATTGGATAGCCAAAATATCCGAATGATCGGTTTGGTTTGGATATCGGTTTGGTTTGGTTCGGTTGGTCGGTTTTTGTGTATTTTTCTTTTAAACAAAATATCATATTCCTAAAATTATAATTTCATACAAATTATAATATATATATATATAGGCATTCATACAAATTAAAATAGGTGAATGATCTGAGAGGGAGAGGCACTAGGTTTTTTGAAGAGATTTAATGAGTGATTGAGTGAAAATCATATATTTTTTAAAGAGATTAAAATAGGAGAATCAGTGATTGAGTGAGAATAAATAGGAAAATCAGATATTGAAATAGGAGAATTAGTGATTGAGTGAGAATCAATAAAGTAATAAGCGTTAGGTTCATTTTTTTTATATATGGAAATATTTTATTTATAAAAATATTTTATATATAGAAGTATATAGGATCGGTTTTATTGGATGGTTCGGTTGACCATTAATTTATAAAATAAACCGAACCAAACAAGTTTGGTTCTCTTATTTTCCATCCAAACTATCTAAATTTTAATCGATTTTGATCGGTTTTCGTCAGTTTGGATTGGTTTAGATCGGTTTTAATTGGATGAGATCGGTTTTGTTCACCCCTAATAATACACATTTGGGAATGCCTAACACTAACGATAGCTTCTCAATTTACAACCATTTGCAAAATAATAATGCCATGACTTCATAATAATGCCATGACTTCATAATCATCTAATTTTACGGCCAATCGCCAAGAATTGAGTATTGTTGTTTACAACAATTATATATGGCATAATCTTTGATTCAATGGTCAGTGATAGACAATCATTTATTGAGTGCAGAGGAGCAAGTGAATCAAGGTACATAGCTAAGAGAAGACTTAGGGCCTGATTGGTTTAAGAAAATGTTTCCTGTTTTCATTTTCTGTTTCCATTTCTGGAATTCTATTTTCATTTCAAAATTTTCAATATTTAAGAAATATGTTTGTTTTATAAAGTTAAAAAATCGTTTTCATTCATATTTAAATTATGTTAACTTGAATAACACTAATTTTTATATGTTTTTAAGTTTGATTATAGTTAAATGATGATATTAACATGATTAAATAGTTTACTTTTGTGTAATGTTGCAAAATATCATAAGTTTGTTTTTGGAAATACTGGAAACGTCTTTTTGACGTTTCCTGTTTTTAGCTTGTTTCAGAAAATATTTCCAGAAAACATTTCCAAAAAAACTGTACAAAACACGTTTTCAGTCATATTTCCTGTTTTCAGTGAAAATGGAAATAGGAAACAGGGCAACCAATCAGACCCTTAGAAATTTAATTTGTATGTCCATTATGTGTAAAATAAGAGATACTGACAAAGGATTTTTATCTATCTAGTCTATTTAGAGTAGTGGCATAAAAAATATGTGACTCTAAGACTAAACTGCCAGAGTTTGTTGCAACTCGTATACTTACAATGATGCGAATTCATTTGTCCCGCTATCATAATCAGTTTCTTTTAATATTTTAAGTTATTTGTTCGTTTAATTTATTTTTTGTGATTATCCTACTATTCAAATGAAGATTCACAACTAAACTTATTCAAACTCGATCATCTCAATTTCAGCCTTTGTTATAGGAGTATATATCTCTAGATATATTGAAAATAATTTTAACATTGATGATGAAACATTTTTAAACTGTTTTATATCAGATAATTATATGTAGTTATACCCAGAGTCTTTAGAAGGGTTGATTTTATTTTAATTAGTTTTGAAATTTTGAAATTTAAATATAGATCATGGTAGTAGATTTTATGGGATAGTGATGAAATAAGTTGATTTTGAAATAATTTAAAGGGTAAATTACACTTTGGTACCCTGTGGTTTGACCCTATTTCACTTTGGTNTACCCTAATTTAAATTTAAAATTGAAATCATAGTCCCTAATTTTGTGGAATTCTTGATTAAGGGATTATTTAATTTTATTATATTTATTTATATATCTTATTTTTAATCGATCAAAAGACTCATCAAAGATACTAGGGGCTTTGCGTGCCCTAACGGGCACGCAAATATGTATGTAGAATAAATAAGGGACTAAATTGTTAACTTAGTAAAGAAAGAAAGACTAAATAGTAAATTTTCTCTTATTTTTAATTTCATAGACTATAGTTTTAAACATGGACGACCAAAAAAGGGTGGAGCCATATAATATAAAATATAATATTATAGATATAGATAAATGCACCATTCATTGTTGCATCATTATTGTGAATAGATCATACTCATATTAGTGGCAACATTTATGTATTCAATCAAATAATCTTTTTCAAATTTGCTTTTGAAATCACTTAAAACCCAATTAATTAATGAAACCTAATATAAGTGGGAGAATGTTGGACAATTAATTTATTTTGAATTTATTGATCTTAATTATAATTAAAATTGGTTGGATAATGTATAGCTCAATAAATATGATCATATGATACTTGTGAGTTTAAAATTAATGTGATTAAATAAGTTTTGGTTTCACTTTGTAACCCAATACTCCAATAGTGATGTATGATGAATACATATAGAGATAATTGAGAGTAACTATCATCTTTTGATAGACAATTGTATTTAAAAAAAAAAACAAAAGACCCTTTCGTGCCCTTAATGTTTGAGGTCAGTTTTAGTTATGCCTCTAACGTTTGTTTTGTGTCAATTGTGCCCCCAATGTGAAACGTTGGTGTCATTTATACCCTAACCTCAATTTTGTTTGGGCCAAAGTCCTATTTTGGTCCCTCAAGTTTGCTCAAAGTTCTGTTTTGGTCCCTCAAGTCTCCGGCGAGATACATGGCGGCCCCGACAACTACGAAAACTCCTAATCCAAGGTTTTTTGACCTCCTGAGTTCAATGGCGGCTTTCATTTTGCAAACAAATGACCCGAAATATGATTTTCAGCGATTGTATTTTTTTACGACTGTGTAATTTTTTGGTGGCTTGCCAGTTATTTTTTTGCAAAATTGAGGTCGTTATTGAACTCATGAGGTCAAAAAACTTTGGATTAAGAGTTTTCCTAGTTTTCGGGGCCGCCGTATATCTCGTCGGAAAGTTCACCAGAGACTTAAGAATCCAAAACGAAACTTTGAGTAAACTTGAGGGACCAAAATAGGACTTTGGCCAAAACAAAATTGAAGTTAGGGTATAATTGAAACTAATGTTTCACATTGGGGGTATAACTGACACAAAACAAACGTTAGGGGCATAACTGAAACTGAACACAAACGTTAGGGGCACGAAATGATCTTTTCCCTAAAAAAAATCTTTTGATAGACACAAAGGTGAATAGATCATATTCATAATATCCTGCCATAATTAACTATAAAAAGATACTTATAATTATATATTATGTATTATTTGATCATAGAGTGTTTTAAATTCTACCTATAAATATCCCAAAGTTAAGAAGAATTAAAATTCTAACGTCAAAGATTTTCTTTAAGCACTTTTTTTGTGACTTAAAACTATAGTTTCTTCAGTGTAGTCTTTTACAATTAATAAAATTACTTTTATATCGTTTTACAGTTGAATGTTATATATGATATATACGCACAATATATTTCATGTTAGGCTTTTAGCACATTTTTATTCTTTTAAATTGCAAGAAAGATTCAATATTTTATTTATTTATTTTATACATATACGAAACAAACTCATTTATGCATGCATGACACAAGGTCAAATCTTAAAAAAATAAAGTTTCATAATTTTCAGTTATATTTAAAAAGAAGCCTCCCACCTTCCACGTGTAAAGTGATTTTTTGATATTTTTTTTGGTTGAAGACTTGAAGTGATTTTTTTTGTAACTAAAAATTTAGGTGAAGAGCCTCAGTTCAGGATCATGATAAGTTTGAGAGCTTAAAAAAAACTTACAAATAACCCACTAAATGAGATAACACTCGAAATCAAACCAAAGCCATGTAATTGTTTGATGGAAGATGATAAGTGAGCTAAACATTTTTTATGACTTTGATGTATGTAACTTTCGGTCAGGGCCCCGGGGCTCACTAAGGCCAAGGCAGACGACTCCTTACCAACTGGGCCAACCTTTGTTGGCAATTGTGTTTTTTATTTTAATGATTTTAAAACATTTTATCATCTTAAACTTCTAAAAAAATTAAATAATCTTCTTCTCTATACAAAATACTGAAACAGAATTATAATCTTAAAAAAGATTCTCATTTCTGTTAAGCTAAGGAACTACTCAATCATAAAAAAAACGGCTTTGATATATCGTACCATTTTTTAAACTGAATAAATCTAGAGAGGCCCAATAATAATAATTTCCTCGATCCCGTGCCACACTGAATTAATTTTAAAAGATGCTTAATTTTTCACAAAAGATTCCCTATTGAATAGGTAAGATTTTACTAATTTAAGTCATTATTTCTGTTGCTCACGTATACAGCTCACACTCTCGTTTATATATATCTGATTCAAAGGGATCAGTGATTTCATTAGGTATCTGGCACTTGATGACAATCAAAGGAGGCACAAACAAGGCATGTGCTGCTTGCAAGTACCAAAGAAGGAAATGCTCAAAAAAGTGTCCTCTGTCTCCTTATTTCCCAGCAGAACAACCTAAAAAGTTCAGCAACGCTCATCGCTTATTTGGGGTATCAAACATTATGAGAATACTGAAACAGGTAGAGCCAAAGCACAGAGACGAAGCTATGAAATCCATTATTTTTGAGTCTGACATGCGAGCTCAATATCCTGTCATGGGTTGTTTGGGGGTTATATGGAATTATGATGCTATGATACGTAGCGCAATGGAAGAGCTACATTGTTTGAAAAGGATGCTTGCCATTTATAAACAGAATTTTCCTCCTCAACACTATTTACCTCCTCCTATTTCTCCACCACCAATGCCTTATACTAGTGACCATTTGCAGAACAACAATATTATTAGTACTTGTATTGAAAGTATTCAAGAAGAACCCAATCGCCAAAAATTGAGTATTGCTGCTGACTACAATAATAGTGCAATGATTGATGATAGACAATCAATTACTGAGTGCAGAGAAGCAAGTGATTCAAGGTACATAGCTATGGTTTTTACTATAATATTTTCTTTGTTTTTTATTTGGTTAAATTACACTTTGGTACCTGTGGTTTGACCCCATTTCACTTTGGTACCATGTGGTTTGAAACCTGACACTTTGGTACTGTGTGGTATTCTCCATTAACACTTTGGTACCCTTTGGAGCTATTTTGTAATTTTAACTATAACAAATTTTGCAAAAATTACATAAATTTTTCATTTTAGTCCCTAGATAATATGTATAGGGACATATTTGAAATTTTTTGAAAATTTTTTAGGATCAATATGTAATTTTTGCAAAATTTGTTATGGTTAAACTTTCAAAATAGCTCCAAAGGGTACTTAATAGAGAATACCACATGATACCAAAGTGGCAGGTTTCAAACCACAGGGTACCAAAGTGAAATAGGGTCAAATCACAAGGTAGCAAAGTGTAATTTATCCTTTTTATTTTTATTTGGTTTATTAACTAATTTATTGGTTCTCATAGTTAATGGCTAAAGTTTTATTTTGGTCCCTCAACTTTGTTTAAAGTTTCATTTTGGTTCCTCATTTTTTTTATTCTGTTTTAGTCCCTCAAGTTTTCAAAAAGTTTCACTATTAGTCCTTCTTTCTTTTCCATCCATTTTCCCTTTAAAAAGGGAAAAAGTAACTTTAATATCTCAAAAATTTAATTTGTTACCTTAAGGTTCTATTCTTTTTATAATNCTCAAAAATTTTATTTGTTAGTTCTATTCTTTTTATAATAGGATCGAGAAAAAATAAATAAATTGAAAATTTTAATCATTTTCACAGAAAAAAAAAATTGAACCCAGTATCCACTTCTTTTTTTTCTTCTTCTTCCTAGATCCTCCTCTTCTTCTTCCACCCAAAAAAAAAAACACTGACAATTTCTAAAAAAAAAGTCTTCTCCTACTCCTCCTCCTTCTTTTTGGCTTCAATCCAATCCCCTTTTTCCATTGGCCGCTGAGTTCTCCAACCTCATCGTCGAATACTGTCAATTTTCCCCCTCCCGTCGTAGCATTGACATAAGCGGTGACTTTTCATATGCTGGTGGGATCTCTCTCAAGACCCATCGCCATGGATGTCGGTATTGTGGTGGTGTGATCAAGAAGAAGAAGAGGAGGAGGAGTCGATTTCAATTTTATTGTGTTCTTTATTTTGGGAGGAAAATTGACCCTATCATGAAGAAAAAGGACCTTACAATAAAAATATTGGGAGATGTAAACCAACTTTTTTGTTTTTAACGGAAAAATTAGATAAAAATTGGGAAGGGACGGTGAAAATTTTTAGAAACTTGAGGGATTCAAACAAAATGAAAAAAAAGATAAGAGATCAAAATAAAACTTCGAGCAAAGTTGATGGACCAAAATAAGACTTTGGCCCATAGTTAATTTAATAAATTTTTTTGGCTAGATAAAATTTCTATCATTATATAACAACAAAAATTATGTTTCTTAACGTACAAGTACTAATAAAGGCATTCAAAATGGATCTAAGCTTATCATACAAAATCAAACTTTTGGACTTATAAATCAAAGAATGAGTGATTCTATTTAGTTAACAATTCAACAAAACCAAGTGATTTGATTTGGTTATAACAATTTGAGGGTATAAATACTCATATTTTTAATTTGTTTTATATCATAGATATATATAACAAAAAAGGTATCTTGTTCACTTAAATTATACTTGATTACTTGGAGGCGGAATATTATTTTAATTGAATAAAATTATAAAAAAGATATTAAAACATATTTGTCTTACATTCGTAAGATATTAGTTATTTAATTTGTAGAATTATTGAAATTTCAAGTTAATATCTTTTTTCCTTTTTTATGTATTTCAATTTGATTATAAATTTAGAAAACAAGTGTTATGCTCTCAAATCGAATTGCCCAAATGGTTATTTGTTGGTTTAGTTTGATTTTACAAACTACTTTTAATTACTCATTTGAAAATAATTTCAAATCGAGGTGAACGAGTAGATTAGAATATTTGTTTTAAATTATTAAAACTGTTTAAAGAATACATCTAACAATTAATGTAACAACAGAAAAGATGATTATGTTTATTTAGTATCAAATAAATATTGTCACCAACAAAGGTAATGTTATTTTGGTAGAGTAAGAGGTTGTTTCTTATATTATTTTATTTCATAATTAAAATAAAAACTGAAAGTCTTCAAGTTGATCAAACTCATAAATGTGAAATTAATTTACTATTGCAGTGCAGAGTCATCATTTAGAGAAGCAAAACAACATATTGAACATGTCTCAGAAAATAAGTTGAAGAATGTTGCAACATGTGTCAGCTATCTCACGAGTGTCAAAGGATAAGTACGGCATTGATTGTGTTTATTTCAAACTATGAGGTGCCTTGTGAATAGGAAAAAATTTATATGCAATTGCTTATAAGTTTGTTACGAGGTTCCATTAATTACTATTTTTAATTATATTTTCTCTCTTAATCTATCATGTTACAAATTTGTCACTTATCTTATTTATATTAAGGAACCTTATAACAAATATATAAAAAATTGTAAGTAAATGTTTACCTTGTGAATATTGTTCTTTTAATAACTTATTTATTTATTTATTCTTTGGCCTGAATTTAATAACTTATTCACATGGACAACTAATTCAAAGTTTGGAATGTGTGGTCATTAGTTAGTATGAGTTTTGTTCAAATCTTCTGGACAATAACATGATCATTGTTCTTTTATTCTCTGATAAATCATGAGAGGAATTTTTTAATTTGAGTTAGTATTTGAATTTATTTTTTTTTATCAATTTTATATTATAGGTCAATTTTAACCAAAAGAATCCATCCAAACAAGCTCGTACACTTTGAACCCGGATGAAAGGTCTTCTTCAATAAGGATTCATCTTGGTCCATTATTTCAAATTGGTCCTATATCTTTACCTTAAAGTTTATTTTAATCTTTTATCTTTCAGAATGTTCAAATTAGTCCTATATATTTGAGTACCAAAGTGTTAAAGGTACAAAAAAAAATAAAAAACCGGTCCATAGAATAGAGTACCAAAGTATAATTTACCCTAACATTTAAAACTGTCAAGAACTCACATGAAACCTAAAAGTAAGTTTGGAATCACATAAGCGTTCCAAGGCCGACAACAACAAACCTAATGGCTTGGCCAAAGGCAAACAAAGTGAAGGCTTGAGCCTTGAGGTGTGTGTTAGGCGTTAGTGTGAGAGTGAGGAAGAGGCACTGGACTCAGCCAGGGTACTTAGCACTTAAGGCAACTTTTTTTTATTAAAAATGAAATATAAATCGGGTTCTGGTCAATCTGCCTCGGTTTTTTGAAGGTTAACGCTTTTAGCAACCCAACCAACGTCAATCTGACTCAAGTTTATGAAGGTTCAAGCTTTTAGAACAGGATTTAGCAACCCAACCCATAGAACAGGTTGGACTATTTTGACGACTCTATATATTGTTTACCAAAAAATAAAACTTATCAAGTACAAAATCCATTTAAGGATTAAATAATTGGTCTATTCAATGATGCTTAAGTAAAGCAAAACCTGCAGGACTCGAGAAAGCATTTACCAGCGTCAATTCTTTAAAAGTAATTCAATTTCATTTCAATTCCTTAGACTTGTTCAACCATCCCATCCTATACCCATTTCTATTTTCCCATTCTTTCTATACAATCAAATATCAGTCATTTTACCATATTACTACAGCAAATGGTCTAGCTCTAAGCAACTGAGAATCTAGTTTTACCACATTTGTCTGGCTGGACCTTCTCATTATCAAAGAATAATACTTCCAATAGTTTCTTTTCATACTGAAAAGAAAATTTCATTGATCATGCTAATTAAAATTGGAAGATTTAAACTAAAGCCCGTGGGTAAGAAAATTACCAATGGAGAAGCACTCCTGTTGGTTCATGTCACACGCACTGCCTTGGTCGAAAATTCTCATCTGACAACAATGAGCTGATTAAAGCTTCAAGCCTTTTTAACCCAGGGCCAGGCTTTAGGATGGTAGTATCACCAACGACAGAGCATGGATCGGTTCCATTTTCCCGGCTTCCTATGCACCAGCCGCCTGGAACAACCATGCCGGGGCCTCTGGATAATAGTTCAGCATCAACTTTGTCCAATACTGGATCTTCTCTATGAAACTTCCTTGCAAAAGGAACATTGCTATCAACCATCCTTTGCATGTCATCAAGTGCAAGGTAGTGAGGATGTTGCTTGGGAGGATTGTCCCAAGAAATAAAATGGAGATCAGTATTCACAGTTGTGTTCTTGAACTCTTCGGCATTACAAATAACAGTGTGGAAGTATCCTTCTGGGGAAGATATAAAGTTTGAATAGTACATGAGAACACTCCTTGGTAGGTTATCCCATCCCCATATGCAGTAATCAACGAAAGATTTCGACAGTGCCATCCAAGCCGAACCTAACAAGAAAGAGATGCTTTAGGTAACAATGTCATAAAAGAAAAATCATCCTCTTGGCTCCAGTAAAATTAATTAAAACATAATTTATTATTTTCAAGTTTTATTTTCTTTTAATAAGCTGAAATTTAGATGCCAGCAAAATCTGCTTCTACTCTATTCTATTTTAAATCACATTAGATCAAAGGCCATATTAAAAGTGTCAGACAAATCAGATGCTACATTAATAACTGCCCCAGGACCAAGAACTTATTTGACCATATGATAATGGATTTAGCAATTTCAATGTAAGATTATTTACATGCCATGAATTGAATGTGTTATCATCAACATTGTTCAAAAAGCTATCATGCTATGATAAAGAAAATTCTTGAAACAGTTAAGCAAAAGAAAGCGGATCACTAGACTACACAGGAGAAAATAAACAAGGTGACAGATCTTAAGAAAGTGATAAGTGGTATGGTCAATATAAAAAAAAATACTGATACTCTACCAAAAATTAAAAAAAAAATTACTGATACGAAGTGTAACAAAAATATCTAAATCTCACAGTGATGTGGCCACTTACTAACAGAATATTGATCAGCGTCATTTCAGCAATTCAGCATTGAGACAGACATATAAGTATAACAATGTGACGATATCCCATCAGGAATTCAATTCTTATAGAATAAAAATAATTGAAATGCTAATTGCTAACTCCAAAATCATCAAGCAGAACCAAATTTTTGTTTAGCACATGTAAATCAACTATAAAGCTGGTACATACCAGTAATGTATCCAGAGTTTATTTACTGTCACACCCAATTAACATACTCCCGAATTAGTTGAACTAATCCTACTGAAGGAGCATACAGAAGTCAGTCCATATAAAAAGAGGGAACGGAAATTGATCATATATTTTGAAAGGTCATAGAGAATATGTAAAACAAGCTTTTATTGCAGGAAGATTTTATGAAAATAATCATATGTTAGTGTATGATATCTGTGTGCTAATTCTTTGATCTTGACTAAATAGGTTCAGTTTTCTCAATTTTCTGATTAATTTTTTTAATAATGTAGAACCTACAGCAAACAATAAAATAGGTACTTAAGGTAACCATCATCAAAAAATCTTTGAAACTTAACATAACCAACTTTCAGAACCAGGTCAGACAATGTTCCATGTCTTCAACTCATTTAGAGTAGTTTAAGATGAAGTGCACCGTGAGGTGCATTCACATTTCATACTAACAGAACCAAAACTTATCATTCACCCCAAAAACTGAACACCAAAGGTTTGGAGTTGGTATCTCGGGCTTTAATTAAGGACCAAATGTTAGCAGAAATAAATACATTCCTTTACAAATAAATCTCCACTCTATCCAAGCCAAAATAAAAAATATTTCCAGTTTCAGGGCACAGGGAATACAGGAAGCCCTTGAAGAGCTCTTCTATGCATTTTGAACTCAACTAAACTGCTGAGACCTAATTGGATCTTCATAGATTTCTCAAGATATTTTCTTATGAAGTTGTGTTAAAGCATCTATGTCGTCCTCCAGTTTATTTAATATCAAAAGAAAAAAAAGATAAAACTAAAAGCTATAAACAGACAAGCAAATGATCTCACCTGTGAAAAGTTTGAAGGCAGTCGGTCTACTCCTACGCTGTGTAACCCAGAACACGTCTTCTTTCTTATTCTTGTACAAGCCTGGATCAATGATTATTGGCCTTGCCCTTTGCTGACTGCATTACAAGGAACCCAACAGATAAACTGCCTAACCAAAATAGATTAAAAAAAATATGAAAAACAAAACAAATGATGAATAGGCTACTCACTCTTTCCATCCAATGTCACTGGTATGATCAATGAAATTCAGATGGCGTGGCAAGGATGAAAAAGCATGCAGCAGATCTAGTTAAGCAAAACCAACAAAACCACTCAGTTAAAGCATAGGGAAAAAAAGAAACCACATTAGCATAGCAAAAGTTTAGCAAAAGTTGTCACACAAGACGCTGCGTCAAAATTACCAACCATCTTGATTAACAAGTGGATAATCTGAAGCACTCAAATTGATGAACCAATCCCAGTCGCCTCCATTCTTTAACAGGATCGCCGCGGCGTGTAGGGTGTTCGAAACCATTGTAGGTCCCCGATAGGTGACCAGATTCGCCTTAACTATCATATCCACATTGCCGAACTTCTGGAAGAGCGAATGATTCTTCACGAAATTCTGCAGATCCAACCGCTCATCCGGCGACGCTTCGAGGTCCAAATGCACAAGATAGCGATTGTGCGGATGGTAAAGTGCTAGAAGCGTGCGCTTAAGCGTGTTGCCGTCGCCACTGGAGCCAGATATGAAATACGCGAGACGAGGCGGAGGTTGGAGAGACAAAACCGGAATCGGATGCAACTTGGATTCTACAAAGACGGAGCACGACGCGGTCAGAGAGCGATAAATCGGAAGAAGTGGCGAACCGTCTGGTGAGACTAGAGTCGTAAGGCAGAGAAGGAAGAGGAAGACGAAAGCCCCAAAACTGAGTGGGAAAATCCACCTACGCTCGGACGTGTGTTGGTGCCTCAGGTGAATGTAATAGTTCTTCAATTTCTTCATTGTACCTGAATCTCCCCTTGAGATTACAGTATCAGCGAGAAATGGAGATTATGCAGAGCTGATATTGGAAGAAGACGATGAAACAGGTAAACGCATTGTGAGTGGTGAATGCTGAAAGAAGAGTGAAGAAAAGAGAGAGGATGAACAATGTGGATTGAATGAAGAGTGAGGAGCTATTGATTCGCTCTCTGTGTTTGCTCCTACCACCTGCGTCCCTGTCACCCAGTAGTATAAATGTTAATTTGTTTCAGTATGTCCAACAATTCGAACCCTGATTTGCAGATTTGGGTGAGAGGTTGATCTGGAATTGAAGTAGACAGCCAAGTATATATAGCCAATGGTTATAGGCTAAAAATATATAATTGATTCTCGGTCATTTCTAAATTTTGTAATTAATTCGTTCCCTGTCATTACAATACATTTACAAATCGATTAAAAAAAAAGATCTTTGGGAAATTTATCCTTGTTTTTTTTTTAAACATAATTTATTCAAAAATAAGGTAAAGTCAAGCACAGTACAAACGAAAACAAAATAAAATTAGGCAACTTCTGCCTAGTATAAACAACACCACTAGATAGGATATTAACCGATGAAGGTGAGAGATTTGTAACCCATCCAAGAGGACTCATCCTTGTGTTAGACAAATTAACAAGACAATCAGCTGCCAAGTTAGCAGATCTAGAGATCCAACTAAAGCTATAATCATCTAAAGAACTGGAAACATAAATAAAGTCGTCTAACATAGACAAACACTTCCAAAAATCAGACATAATTAGACTCAAAGCAACAATAATTATTTGATAAAACGCCGTCGAGAAAGAAAAATAAGAAAACGACACCGTGGAAGAACCTGACCTAGACAAAAACCGCCACCGAGCATCCAAAAACCATAACCGAACTCGGAATCCGTTGTGGAAGCCATAAGCCTTCATGGAAAGCCTAGTCTAGAGTCGTCGCCGCAGAAAAAGCCAGACCAGATTGACGTCGTGGGAGCATTGATCCAAAACTTCACCGCCACAAAATTTTAGAAACAAAATAACACTCTCATAAAGAGAGAGAGAGAGAGAGGAGCTCTCACGGAGGAAGAATTTTTTACAGTAAAGAAATAAAAAGAGGGTCACCGCCACTGAGACAACGGCGACTCAAGGGAGTTTCGCATAAAAGCACAGAATGAGAGCGAAAGGATGAGTGGCTAGACCTATTTATCCCATGTATTTGTACAATATACATTTTGGACGTAGTTTAACTACCTTGTTCTAAAACTTTAAAATGTTTTAAGGATTGATTATCTTTTTTTTTTGTAACAAAAAAAAGTTTAGGTGAGTTGGGTTTCGGGACTCATTAAGGCTAGGGCATGCCTTCAGGCTTTATGAGCGCTTTCAGCTTATGGGTTATGAGTTGACTCTTTATCAATTAGGTCAGTTTTTGTTGGCGATTGATTATCTTTGAAAATCACTATTAGTGTGCATTTAAATGATAAAAAAATGTTAAATATGCACTTCTAATGAAAACTTTAGAGTATAGTAAATTAGTTATACAAGATTTTCAATTTAATATTTAAAAATAAAATTGTAAAATTTAGTTATGTAAACAATTATAATCAATTTAATTTTTCTAAAAATATATTAACTAAAATTTAATAAAAAAGTTAATTTTTTTTTGTTCATATCAATATTTCAATGTTATGTCAATACCAAGCGGCTAAAACAATTTTTAAAATTGTTGCCCATAATAGTAGTCTCTATTCCAAGTAGTCATGATATATATATATATATATACACACATTTTTTGGTCCATAAAACCCCAAATGGAGTCAGCTTTAATTTATGTTGTGTTTTCGAGACACCTATAGCCGTAAAACAAGTTAGCTTTTGTTAAAGAAAAATGTTTCAATTAATAGAATTATGATCTTCATGATTGTACTCTTTTAACTTGTTTATACTATTAAAAAATCTAGAGATTAACTTGTTTATAGTATTTACACAATCAATGCAACATATACAACCTTCTCCCTCATTGTATTTATGTCATTAGGGCATTCGTAGGCCGTAGCAGTGTAGCACTAATAACATTACGACAAACACCTAACCCACGACGATAATAACAACTAATGTTATGGATGCCGACGATACCTCTCTAGTCACAAGTCACTACTCCATTGTAGTTCATTTTCAGTCTAGCCACCCAACTATTCATAAAACTTTTCAATCTCCTTAATTGGAAATGGAACTAAAACAGTATGAGTGAAATATGTTTAATATGAGTAAAATTAAGAAATAAAATAATGAAGAAAGGTAAGGCAATATTGAATCTTTACCATATATAATTCATACTTCACATGATTTAGCATATTTGCACATTAGTAGATTCATTCTTCCTCTAATTCTAGTCTATGGAAGCACAAATCTCAATTTTCATGAGATAACATTATGAATTTGGATCTCTTGTAGTATACAAGATAGGTGTAGTGCTGAGAGAAAAAGTGACATTGAAATCTATACCTTTGACATTTTTTCTATCTAACTGTTTTTTTTTTGTCTCTCAACACTACACTTATATACTAGAAATGTCTCACAACCTATTTGGTCAACTAACCTTAAGGTCTCCCCATGGACACCTAGCATCTACGAGGAGATCTATGATAAAATAAAGACTAAGGGTGTGTTTGGATTAGAAGTAGGTAATGAAATGATGATTTTATGTAATGAAATGGTAATGAGAAAATTATGTAATGAAAATATAATGAAAATGGTGTTTGGATTAGTTTGAAATGTAATGAAAAAAATAGGATGTGAAATTATGAAAAAGGGTATGTAATGATTGTGGTTGGTTGAAATAAATATATGGGTTTTTTTAAATTATATAGGGGTAGAATTGATAATTGATAATGGAAATAGATAGAAATAAAAAAAATAATATTTTGACTTTTTGGTTGTGGTGGTTATGAAATGAAATGGTAATGAAATTGTCTCGGAATTTGTGCTAGATGTGAATATTTATAATGAAGGTTGGAGTAGTATTATGTAATGAAATGAAAGGACCAAAATGTAAATAACATGAAA
>QANZ01031389.1:53586-98383 GCA_003254925.1 Chamaecrista fasciculata | reverse complement strand
CAAACAATAAAAAATAATGACACACATGACATATATTATGAATAAATATTATAATTTTAAAATTTTCATCAAAATTTATGGATTTTTAATTATTTATATATATAAATATATGACGTGTCGTGTCATGTAAGTTTAAGAATTTGACGTGTCGGTGTGTCCATGTCAGTGTCCATGCTTCATAGGCTTTGGGGTTTAGGGATTTTATGACTTTTAATGTGGCTTTAATTGCTAAACAATGCTATTTATCAAAAAAAAATGCTAAATAACAATGCTAGAGGTTGCTTGAAAATCCTGATGATTTGTGGATGAGGATTCTTAAAGGCATTTATTTCTCTCATTCTAGTTATTTTGTAGGTTAAGCAGGGTAGTAGAGTCTCTTGGGCTTGGTCTAATTTGTTGGAGGGGAGACATGGGTTAATGGAGAAGTTGTGTTGGGTGATTGGCAATAGTATATTGGTTGGTTAGAGTATGGAAAAATAAGTGGATTCTAATTTTACTTGGTTTTACCTTATTATCGGATGTTCTCTTGGAGGATGTCTAATTTGATGGGTGATGATACTTGCTACCTAGAGTCGTTAAAAGAGACTAAACTTATTAGGTTAGTGGGTTTAACTTAATTTTTAGTGAAAGGAGTTGATGAAATCTTGATTCACTAAATATTTTAATTTGTGTGAGTTGATTCAATTAATAACTTGCTAGCCGTGTGAACCAACTCAACATTTCGGTGAGTTGGAATTTTTATTTTTGAAAAAATTATATTTTAAATATAAAAACAATTACATTTTTTATAAATTACCATATGCAAAAACAAATTATTAATATTAATATATGATAATTTGATAATTTATTATCATTTTAAAAGTTTTAATATGTAAAAAAACATTTGAAAAATAAAATAAAACAAAAAAATAAAAAATAATTTAATGAGTTAAGTGAGTCAATCCAATGTATAAACTTAGTAAACAGAATTGATAGAATTTTAACTCACGTCACCCAAACCCGAATAAACTAAAACTTGTGGTAAGTTAACCCTTATTAATAAGTAAATTGATTCAGAGTAACTACTAAATGATATTTATGTGGTTAATAGCTCCTCTATTTATTCCTTCTCTAATGTATGTTACACACAAAAATATCGTCGGTTCTGACCCAAAAGGAGAAAAGAAACGAAAGAAAGAAAACGCAACATATGTGATATGTTGGTTGTCGTTGCTGGTCGTTTTATCTTATTTCAATATACTGACCTTAGTGGAAGAGTTTTCCATGTTATGCAATGGCGGAAACAGGGCAATTCTCACAACTGATAGAGATATAGTATTACTATTAGCTCACCCAATAACAGCGTTTCGATAGGGTTAACCAATTAATTTCTCAGTTTCTTGCCTTACCCAAAAATTTTGCTCGCTCAACCTCAAAACTTTCCGAGCTATATAGTTGGTTCGAGTTTTGGTAATGGCGGTTTCATCGCCTCAGGTACTCTCTCCATTCCTCGGAAATACGAAATCAAATCTTGGATCTTCGTCTCCTCCTTTTCCATCTTTTCTCAATATCTGCTCCAGACCCGCCAATCGGCTATCGTCTGTCGTCGTCGTCGTTTTATCTTACAGTAAGTTAAATTTTCTCACTTTCTCGTTTATGGTTCAAAACCTGCTTGGTTTTTTTCCCCCCCATCAATTTCTTTGTCTCACTCTGATTAGAAAGACTATTTCATTGCTTAAATGGTTGCAGAATCGGGAAATGGATTGAGGACTGATGAGAAGAAAGTCTTACTTGAGAAGTATGGTTATGACGCCGATGAGTTCTTACCTCAGGCATCCCCTAAGGTTCCAGCTCTCTCTTAAAGTCTATACCCAAAAACTTTGAGAATAATTATATTTTAGTCATAGATAGATAAAGTGATTATCAATTTAGTCCGAAAAATCATTAGAGTTAAATAATTTAGTCTCTTTCAAATAAAACTGCTTTCAATGCTACCCTTGTATCAGAAAATTTTCTTTTAATACTCATGACTAAATTCACATATTATCACTTTTATTCTCAAATTTTTATGAGTAAAAAATTCTGGTTGATATTCTTTTAATTAGAGGGCCAACCCATTTGGAGTCCCCATTAAGTGTTGGGGAAGGGAATATACTAGGCAGCTTAACCCCTACTTTACGCAAAGAGGCTGATTCACACCCGCAACCTCACATCCCGCAGCAAGTCTACTTACCACTGAGCCAAGCCGGCCCTTCTGTTAATATTCTTTTAATTGAATCATTAAATTATATATAAAATTTAGGTACAAGGCTTACATTGCAAGGAATGCCATCTTTAATGGTAATGATCTTCAAATGACTAAATTACAAGTCACCTTGTGTACATGACTAAAATAGTTTTTCTCAAAAAAAGAAAATTTGAATATCATGTCTTTTTTATATGGGAATAAGGACTAACACCCGCGTTAAGTGTTTTGTCCATTCTTGTCTCTGGCCAAAAAAAAAAGAATATCGTGTCTTTTGTGAATTTGACGGTTTTTTCTTTATGTATATTTTCCTCTGTCGGTTGGTGCGGTCAATTAGTCAAAGAGGAAAAAGGAACTGCTAAGAACAGGAAGAGAGCAGCCAGACATACTAGAGGAGCCTATGCCTGCGCGGACTACCCATAAATTGCTTCAGGTACAAGTTTTCTCCAGTTTTTGTGTGGCCATAACTTGGGCATGGATGAAGACTTTGAAGTTTTTAGTTAAAGACATTTTAATTGTTTGGAAATCAGCCATGTATATGATGTTTGGCTTTTCTTGTATATATATTGATATTTATCTTCTTGGTGGACAGAATTAGTCTAATTTCTTGCTCATTTGTGGGTGAATATAGTTGTATGTTAAGAATTGACGAAATGACTGAAAAAGCCTAGTGTCATTATGAGATTTTGTTCTTTTGGAAAGAAGAAAATATGCATTGTATGCTAGTGGGCGTCCTCTTCCAAGAAATGTTTTCGTATCTTTTTAAGCAATGTAATAATATATTTCCTTGCTCAGTATGAGACTGTGTTGCTAAAATTTCAAGCAACAACTTCTAATTTTTTTGGAGTGCAAATCAGTCACTTTACTTTCAGTGTTCAAAGTTGCAACCCTGCTGTTTAGGTTTTTTGAATCCAAACTTGAGCAGTTGTGCTTTTAGAGCTGTTTCTGATTGAGAAATTATTACTTTTTCTTGCAACATTTGGAACAGCTTTACTATCAATCTACATCTGTGATAAATTACCAGCTTTCCTGAAAGCGTAATAATTGAGAGGGTGGAGATCTGGGGAAATATATGATTTAACCACTCTAGTACTCTCCATCGCATGTTGGATTCATATGTTCCTTGCTCAACAGCAGGACATTATTGATGTGATTGTGAATGAGTAAGAATAGAGACGACAAAGCAGTGTCAATGTCAGGATCTACAACTCTAGGGCCATCTTTAAAATTCAATTCTTCTAAAATCTTTATTCTATGAATAGTAAAAGAGTAATCATTTAAACAAGTAACATAGGCTTTTATTTCCAATGGCTTTATAGGTTGTTGGAGGAAAGGCTCGACGAAAGAAGCTGCTCTCGCCAAAGGGCATGGATGTAAGGCCCATGATGGAAGTGGTAAAACGTGCTGCCTTTGACATATTACAGGTGCCAGTTGCAAGTATTATATTGTGTGCACAGCGGTTCAATTATTAATTATTGATACTGGCTTTGATCTGGTCCTTGTAATTTCCTTTCTGCTAATATTTGGTTTCTTATAACATTTATTTAATACTAAGGCCGCTGGTGGCTGTCCTGCATCCTTGAGGCCTGGACGCTGGTTGGACTTGTACAGTGGTACAGGTTCTGTTGGAATTGAAGCACTCAGTAGAGGGTGCTCTGAGGTACGATGAATGAGCCGTTCTCTATGTCTATCTCATGGATTATGATCTTTTGCAGCACCCTTATATAATGCATTTTTTGCCTGAAGTCTTGTGTTTGTCGTAAATTTTCAGGTGCATTTTGTTGAGATGGATCCTTGGGTTGTATCGGATGTTTTACGTCCGAACTTAAAGTGGACTGAATTCCTTGATGCTTCAGTCATTCATACTGTACGTGTGGAAAATTTCTTAGAACGTGCAGAGCAATTTGTAGGCATGTACTCCTTTCCCATTTTAGATCCCTTCAGTGCATGTGAACTTAACATTTTAATAGTTCACTTAAGTAAAAGTGAAAGTTTTATTAGTCAAATGGGAGAAAGATAGTTTAAGGCTATAAAAGAAGACTAGCTTGGACATTCCGGCTGCTAATTTGGTAAAAATATTGATGAGGATGCCTCAGTTTCACACTTTGAGAAGTGAAGAGGATTTATTCCTTACTGAATCTATTTTTCCATAAACAATCAAGCCCCTTGTTGGCATTTTCTTAGCCTTTTCCTTGCTGGACATAAATTTAAATTTGTCTACATGTAATCAGCTTGAGATTTTTCCTTAACTCAAGCTTTTTAACTAACTACTAATGTCAGCATATCGAGAAATATCTATATACTGTAATTCTAAGTAATTTACTTAGTCACCATGGTTGCTGTTGCCTGTTACCATTTTGAATATGTTACATGCAGGTGGTTGCAGTCCTTTTGATTACATTAGTGTAACCCCGCCATATACACAAGTTGACTATGGTGTGCTGATGAAGCAAATTTCAGAATCAGTCCTAATAGGAGAAGATACCTTCATTGTATTGTTTCAGTTTCTCACTTCTTTTTTGTTTTCTTGTTTTTTGTCCAAGTACCAGATGGCTTTCTGTTCAGTGCTCTCTAACTTCATAATATACGGTCCTGATATAGGTAGTTGAGTATCCTTCAAGAACTGTCATGCTGGATTCTTGTGGATGCCTTGTAAAGGTAATTTATATAGCTAATGCATAACATATGAAATGTTGGGGTTGTCTTTCAAATACACAGTAAGATGCACCGCATAAGATCTGATTCTTATATTTCATAACTTGTAGAGAAAACGATAGTTTATCCCTCCCTTATCCTTTCAACCTATAGTGTAAATATAATATTGGTATTTGAATTTTAAAATGTAAGAGTTCGTCCCTTTAGTTTTAATATGTAGTGGCCATGTAATAAGCAAAAGTTGACTTTGGGGTTTTGAAAGTTGACTTATACTATTTAATTTGTGAAAAAGCATTTTTTAGGTGATATATGTTAAAATTGACATTCAAAAGACACTTTTTTTTTTATTGAAACATATAGCAGTAGCATTTTCGAAAGTTTCAAAATTTAGTTTTGGGTCATGTGACTATAAAAATGTCTAAGTTCACATATGTTAGTTGGTTTGTGTGATAGTTTTAACAGAATAAAGTGTCATATTTTATTGTTTTTTTTCTCAGTGGAATAAAATATAGTTTCCCCTAATTTATATAAAGCCGTAAGTAAAATCTACTTTTGTAATTTATCATGCTCATATGGATCTTCATGTTACGTGAATTCTGAGTTTGCTAATGGTTGTATGGGACGGCAGATAACTGATAGACGATTCGGCCGTACTCTCTTGGCAATTTATGGACCAACATGGGCCCAAAAGAAGAGATGAGAACTTCACAGAACATAGTCTGCAGTAAATTTGATGGTAAAATGCTTCGGTCACGGTTTCCACAGAGTTTATGTCGTGGCGGTATAGTGGTGTTCCCGGAAACTGGTAACATCATATATAGCTCTTGTTTGGTACTACAGTATATTCATAACAGAATGTTTCCACAGCTTTCTTGTGACTGTTGTTTATAGTGTAGGACCCCTTGAGCTGAAATTTGATTTAGTTACAGAACAAGATGTTCTGATGGCTAATTTAGCATGTAGAAAGATTCTTATCAACAAAATTTTGAAGAATGTGTGAGCTCACTGTCACAATCTTCGCTATGATGAAATGAAAAATATATATAAACTGTGGAGTCTGTTGAATGTTAATACTTGGACTCTATCCTGATGCTCTGAACGACTGCTTACACTTGTGCAGAGATATATTTTGCCTGTCGACATGATTTCTTGTGAGGCTTTAAACGATATTGCTACATGAATTTGTTTTTGGCAATACTTGAAAATTTATTTACTTTACGTCTTTGATGTTGTGATTGTGAAGCATGATTATCAATTTGTCGTATAAACTCTTAATTTCGTATTCTGCACGACCATAATGAAAATGCAGTTTTCAGGTTTACATTCCTATGATAGTAAACCAGGTTAACTCATCAAATTCAAATCTGAAAACTTGTTTAACTGAAACTCAGCGTAAATTTACAAGTTGAAATTCGCCTTCATGATTTCATCAATATCTATGAAAGTGATTTTGCTGTACCTTTCTTGGTTCTCGTTTCTTAGAAACTTGGAAGTCCAAATTGTGGTCCAACTGAATTTCATAATAACTCATGAGAATTTTGCCTCGAAAGTTTTCGTGAATCTAATCGCATAGTATATAACGAAGTAGAGAAAGGTTGAAGAAATGAAACTTGCCTCTTTTGCTTGCCTAGAGTTGTGCATGTGTGATGCTCAAATTTCTATGTTTTGGATTTGTTACATTAAATATTTTTATACAAGTTGTATTTTGTTTATACATATTTGAATTTTATTTCATTTTTATCAAATAAGTACTTGATAAGAACAAAAATGAACCATTCATACTAATGCACGAGGATAAATTTAATAACAAGGAAAGCTAATGAGAGAAATTTCATACTTGAGAGTTTCCTGATAGATGTGAAAATACCACGTACAAAAAAGAATATAGATTTGGACATAGAACTAGTATGGAACGAATAATTAATTTATACTTTCGGAAGAATAGATAGGATAATATGAAAGCAATTTCCGTGTATCTCTCATGAACCTTTCCTTAATGATGTGAAACAAAGCAATGAAGTTCAGCCCTTCAGGTGTTTGTTCAGTTGCGACCAACCAAAATTGAAATCTTTCTTCTTTTTCTTTTTAGGTCAGAACAAAATTGAAGTCTGAACAAAGCCTTGGAACTCTACTAGTCATGTTTGCTTACTCGTCCTCAACCTCTACTGTCTCATACCACCATGAAAGAGGGCCCAGACCATCATGATCTAATGTTCCCTATTAAAGAACAAATCACAAAAAGAAATCATAAACCAAGTTTCCAATTATGGGCATTACTGACGAAGATTGTATATATGGCTTTCATTGCCAAATGGAACTCTGCCTGATAAGTTAAATAATAATAGACATGATGAATTCAAAAAGGTAATCAAGAACCCAAAATAACTTATGCTGACTTTTATTTACAATATTTATATAATCAACATAAATTTGTTCAGTATGCAAGATTGAGGTAGTACGAACAGTTCAAAGTATCCAAAGAAACAAACTATTCCAGACATGAAGAAAAGCAGAAGCAAAACTTAGCAAACAGTAAAATTCTTACAGTAATCAGCATAGGAGCAAATGGCTTTGATTCTTTTGGCTGCTCAACTGGAATGGGAGGGTAACTCACACTTTGAACTCGGAATTTAATCTGCCCACATAACCAAAAGTAAGCAATTTCTTGATTTCCAAGCCTGTTCTTAATGTAATATTAAAGGCAAAGGAGGTGTGAACCTCATCAGTATCATCGATGGGATATGACTGTTCGTTAAAATCCCAGAACCATGTGCCTTTCGTGCTGTAAATTTCATAAATATAATAGAAGATCAAGCATGCTGTTGAACATACAGACAAAAGGCTAGGAATGAAACAACAGACTACATTGAGATAAAGTGACACAGGCAACAATAGCATCACATCACCTATTTTTGGGTTCAGCCTGGAAGTGAGATGGATTGGGCAAGTGATGTGCAGGCACATAAATGTCATCAAAGAACCCTAGTGATACTGCCAAACAACTTAAACGTTACTATGAAAGATATCATCAGATGACAATCAATAAACTTGCAGAATAATAATCAAACAGTATCATATCATAATCCATAGATGAGAAGAAATAGGTGAATTCAAACCATGTATGAGATAGAAACTATAATTGAAATGGAGAAAAGTGTAGGCCATACAGCGTAAACCGTCAGAATCAGAAGCTAGAAGTTTTGCAGTAATAATCTCTCCTACAAATGGACGAAACATGACCAAAGTGAACACCACCTGCCAAAAATAAAAATATGGTGGCAACGTCGTTAATAAAATAATTCCAGGAAGCATCTACATGCCGCCATCCAAACATCCAAAAAGATTAAAAAAAAATAAAAAGGAAAGAAATGGAATCACAAAGCTTTTATAGATTCAACTTTCAAGAGACACAAAAGGACTCATAATAACATAAAGGTCAAAGTCTCATTTTGATCCTTGAACTATTGGACAAATTCTATTGTCTTCACAATTTTCTTTTTTGTCTATTCTCTCTGATTTTTGTTGTTATCTCTAAACAGGACACCTCACCTCACGATTTTCATTTCATACATGTCTCAATAGGTACATTAACGAAGAAAAAAAATTCTTTCTTCTTATAAAAGAAATCAACAATAAATTTATCTCTAGTTCTAAAATTTGTAACTAAGAAATAAGATTTCTCTTGATGAGAGAGCAGTCACACGTCTCAAACTATATAGGTGCAGAAAAGGGACGAAATGATGTTTGTACTAATGATTGAATAAATTAAAAAATTTAAATACTAAAACAGAACAAAAGAAATTGAACTCAAAAACAAAATTCACTCTATATTCGATGGCCGAAATAAAATTTTGACCTAACATGAATGATGAAGTTACGTCTTAAGGGCGCCTACCGTGTAGGTTGCAGCACCATCACCGGGGAAAATATAACCACCCTCAATGGATCTGATGTCGTAGACAGAAACGCAGAGTCCCAAGTTGGCAATAACCTTCATCGTTGAATAAGCAGCAATCAATCATCAATAGCATTGCGAGTTTAGCCAATTAAATTAGACAAAAATGGTTTACGAACGAAACAAAATAATAATAATGATAATAAATTTGAGTATCGAAAACCTTATCTAAGTAAAGCTTCTCAAGCTCCTTATGTATAGCTTCTGCAATAGAAAGACTAAGAAGATGTGGGGGCAAGCCCAACGAGTGCTCGATTCGACTGAGGAAGAACATTAAGGCTGAATCCAATGGAGATTTCCAGAGTAACGGAGTTGAATGATGAAATCAACAATGCTTCGATGCTTTAATTTTACTGTAAAGAGATTCAGGAAGAACATCAATTTCAAATTTTCAACACTTGGTGACTGAGATACTGACCTGGTCGCCGGAGATTGAAAGGGTTTACGTCCTTCGTTCCAAGTAGGCGAAAACCCAGAGGGTTTAAAAGATTAAATTACTTTTAGTTACTCTCAGTAATTCAATATCTTTAACTTTTAATAAGGATAGAATAATAAAACAATAATTAATATTCTCTTGATTTTGTAAAACATCAGATATTTTGGGAGAAAAAAAATCCTAATATTGTGAGACAGCGGGAGTAATAATTTTCACGCCAAGAAAATATAATAATAATTTTAATTTAATTAAAATTTTAAATTCACTCTTTTATTACAATATGATTATTGATTATTGACTAACCACGTTATCATATGATATAAGGGTTTATTTGAGAGTGTTTTTGCCTAATGATTTTTATAAATAATTGAGATGTGAAATTATTTAAATAGTTATATAATAATGGGTAAATTACACTATGGTACCCTGTGGTTTGACCCTATTTCACTTTGGTACCCTGTGGTATTCTCCATTAACACTTTGGTACCCTTTGGAGCTATTTTGTAATTTTAACCATAACAAATTTTGTAAAAATTACATATTGACCCCAAAAAATTTTCAAAAAATTACAAATAGGTCAATATGTAATTTTTGTAAAATTTATGGGGATGGAGTTTTATTAAATGATAATTTTAGATACTTTTATAAATGGTGGCCAAAATAAATTTGGGTTAAGTACACTTTTGGTCTCCTAATTTTTGCAAAGGTCTCAATTTGGTCCTCTAATTTTTTTTGTTGCAATTTTGGTCGCCAACTTTCAGAAACGTCTCAATTTGGTCCCATAACTTTTTTTTGTTGTAATTTTGGTCCCTTAACTTTTGAAAACGTCTTATCGTTGGTTCCAAGTGCACTTTTTCCATCCATTATCTACCGTTAGTACTGATCTGGCAGGCTGAGTTGGCTAATGATGTGACAAATATGGGTGAAGTGGATTAAAAAAAACCATTATGGGGAGACGTTTTCATGACTTGGAAGTGCACTTGGGAGCAACGGTGAAATGTTTTCATAAGTTAAGGGACTAAAATTGCAACAAAAAAAGTTAGGAGACCAAATTGAGACCTTTGCGAAAGTTACGCGACCAAAAGTGCATTTAAGCCAATAAAATTTAAAGACACTGCCAGTTATCTTAATTCTATGAGTTTTCCCCCAACAATATTAACTTTAGTGATTAAGAAAAAAAAAAATATTAGGTTTAATTGATATAAAATAAATTAGGTAGTTAGTGAGACGCTAAAGATGCAAACTCTCCCTGATGGCCTGATGTACTATAGTACCTGATCTTTTTGGAGGACTCTTTTTCCACAAAATGACACTGCCAGTTATCTTAATTAGCCGGATTCATTGGAATTTTTGCTGTGTTTCATGTTTAGCTGTATTAGACTTTTTAGTGAAAGGGGAGCTGCATTTAATTCGCACTTTTCTTTCTTTCTTTCTTTCTTGTGTGTCCACTCTCATTGCTGAGATTACATCTTCATCATTACTTTGCCCTTAACAAGGTTTCCGTATCTACAAAAGCACCAAACAGAATATGAGATAGAGTTATTAGGAATTAGGATGATCAAAGTGAGGTTACCTTTCTTAGTTGCATCAAAATGCTCAAAAACCCATAAATAAAAAGAAACATCAAGTGGACCCAACATTTCAACACCTAAAGACACTCGAGAAACACAAATTTTCTCATTCCTTGCCCTTTTCTGTTCATCTCTTCTCTCTTTCTCTCTCTCTCTCTATACCCCCCACAAGGTAAATCTACCCTTAAATAGAGCCCAGTACTCTCTTCTTGCCCGCCAAGTTATGAATGCCAAAATGCCATTGTTGAAATTCTCTCAAGTCTCTGCCTCCATTTGCCAGCAATTTCTACTCAGGGGAAAGCCATAAAGGAATTGAAAAGCTATTATAAAGAAATATGGGTGTTGGTTGTGTTAGGATTATTACTACAAGGTTTGTTTTTGGAGCTGTGGTTTCTGTATGTGTCATTTGGTTTATGTTTCTTGCAATCTCATTCAACCGTCATCATCCCAAAAAGACTATTCTAGTTCCTTTCAATGTTATCTCCAAGCATTTGAAATTGGTTGGCATGGATAGGCATCATCATCATCCCAATTCTGGAATGATCTATGTCAGCAAGCGAAGAGTGCCCAATGGACCTGATCCCATTCACAACAGGTACCTACACTACACACTACACATACCTAACATCTCTCATTTATATATCTGTTTCACAATCTAAATAACAACTATTTTTTGTTCAAATTAAAAGTTAAGTCAAGCTCTCCTAAAAGAAATATCCTAGACTCCAATTTTTGAGATATTATCTATAAAAATTGAAATACCTAATGCTCCAATTAATCAATTGTTGGTTATACTCGGTCATACTTTTCAGTTATTTAGTTAATCTCCAATGTGTCTCTCATAAGGTAAGATTATTTAATACTAGGTTTTATCTCAATCTGTACTGTACAAAGCACTTGCAAAGAAAAAAAAATCACTTACACTTGTATATTGATATATTCTATAATCCTCTGTTTCATCTACTATTAATTTTTTGAGAGTAATTAATGGATGAAGAGTATATAAATATATAGATTTTTCTAATCTCTAGCGTTTGGGTAGATGGGGTTGTAGAGTGTGTTTTCATTTTCCATATATATTTTTTTTATGGCAGATAATACATAGCAAAAGAGGAGGATAGGGACTAATAGAGGAAACAGTGAAGAGAGTGATAGTTTTCACTCTTTATCAAAAGCTTCTTTAACTACCAATCTTTCTCTTATTTTCATGAGAAAACCAGCAAAAGACATTGGGGGAAGGACTTTGTCACTTTAGTTATTGGAGGGAACAAACATGATGTGTGGCTCCTTTTACTTTCTATGGAAAGCTTCATTAATTTATTGAAAGATTTTGGAACCACTTTTTACCCCAATTTGAATTCAACATCCAAACCCACTAATAAAAAACCTACACAAGTCTCTGTATGTTGTAAGTGGGATTTGCTAGTTGCTACTTGTGTTCGTATTACTCATCACCTGAGGTCCCAGTACATATGATGATCCCCATTATTACAAATTACACATTTTTTTTATAAAAAAAATTATACAATGAATAATTAGTTGATTGGATTGATAAGTATTGCATACTCTTGTCTTAGGATCGATTCAAATCCTGTTGAAAATATTTTTGTTAAAAAAATTCATTCTATTATATGTCGTCCCAAATGAAACAAAAACTAAACTTTATATATCTAGATTATATAACTAATAAGTAAGAAATATCTTTTACTCGTACTTCAAAAAGAAGAGCTATTTTAGAAAACAAACAATTTTTGAAAAAGACAATGCATGCTTTAGAATACCAAAAAGTAAATTTACTCTTTCATTGACGATATTCTGAATATCATTGTATATGATTTATGACTTCAGGAAAGCAGTGAGTTCAAGACAGCCTCCCACACGAACTAGACGATTCTGAGTACTCCACACATACGCAAGAAATTCCGAATTTAATTTTGCTATTCTTCGATCGATGGAAGAATTCAGCATGTTTTTCTATAAGATAATATTGTTATCCCAAAGTAGTGCTTGTGCTTGAGGATTCTTAGTGTGCTCCAAATCTTTTTGTTTAAATCTTTTTTTTTAAGGTTGTCTATTTGATCGTGTTGTAAAGCAAGCCCTTGGTATTCAATATATATTTTAATGGTGATCAAATTTTTTAATGTATGTTGTCCTAAACCCTTAAGTACAGAACAAGTGTGTATGCAGGAATGCAATAGATAGTGTGTATTTAAGAGAATCTATCACTATGAATCTATGATTATCCTGCAAATCACACGTGCGAGATTTGAATCTTTTAAAGTAATTCTTTTGTGAAATTTATAGAGATAAAAAGAATAAGAAAGAGAAAATTTTATTTTAATATATAGGCCTTATGTGTTTTCTCTCTTTTGTTTTTGATGGAAAATGGACAAAAAAAAATCTCATCTTAGAGGATCGAATCCATTCTTCTTTTGAAGTTGAAGGCAAAAACAGTATATGATTTTGCCACTCAAATGTGTAGAGAGAGAGAAGATTCATATTTCACATGTGGATAAGAATTTTACCTAGGAAAGGGAAAAAAACAAAAGAGAAATAATACTAAATTGGAGCGATATCCAAGAAAAAGGCATAGTTTATGTGGTGCATTATATGATGATATAGTTGATCACTTTGGTGGTACCCCTCTTTTAAGTACCTCGTGTTTAACCAAAGCAGTTTCCTTAATTTTAAAGATACCCAATTCATCAATTTTTCTTTTATTCTGTTTTTTTTTTCTGCCTTGATCGCTGCATCAAAATGGCATTTAACTTATTGTCTTTGATGTTACATGGGGACCTAGCCTTCTATCAATATATATACAAGCAGAATAGATAATACTGCATAACGATTTGCCTAATTAATATTGGTACTTTTCTACTTTGCTTGTCGGAATCATCCACATCTAACTATTTTTTTCTACTTTGCTTGTCGGAATCAGTTAAAATATACGGAGGGTGAGTTTTGGCGAAACGGTAAACTATCTGATGACCAATAAGTCATGAGTTCAAATTCTAGAAATAAAGTAGAAATAAAACTGCGTACATCTTGACCTTCCCCAAACCTCACCAAGTAAGAGCCTCGTGTACTAGGCCGAATAAAAAAAATCACTTAAAATATAAGTCGTCTTTAATCTTATTTATTGTGTAATGAGTAAAGCTCATAAAAATTTTATAGATTTTAACCTTTTTGTTGTAGTTGGGGGATCTAGCATTGGATTTTTCTTCTGCCTTAATCAGCTTTTGCTATATATAAATCCAAAGAATATATATTTATATATATAATTACAGGATTTAGGTTACAAAATTAGGTTATCCCACTAAAGTAAAAACTAGCAAAGGAGCAATCTCTGCCAGCTTCTTTTTCTTTATCTTTCTTTGCTTTTTCTTTATGGTTTTGTTTTGTTATTTTTTTCCAGATTTCTGGTCTGATTTCTATAGATTCGAGAATGAGGTGACTTGGTCTAAAGTGAAATTCAAAATTTACGAACCCCTTTATTTATTAGTTTAATTATTTTCCCTTTTTATGTTGCATGGGAGACAGATTCTATACCCGTGCAGTTTCTGTTTCTCCTTTTTGAATGTATTGGACTGAGCAAAAATCAGATGACGACTCTGCTCAAAGTTCCTTGATTCACAATCTTCCTACATCTCCAATAGAAGAAAGATACAAATATCTTTTAAGGTTAAATTTACATTAATTTCGATCAATTGTATCACTTTTTAATTTAGTTATTATAATTGAGTCTTTATTTTTATATTTTATTTTGTAGGTCAAAACCTCAAATTGATCCCAAATGTATGTGATAGATTTCAGGTTGGTCCTAAATATTTTACTTGTTTTAGATTGATCTTACATGTTTTTATAATGTCTTAAATTGGTCCCAAACCTACATTTGCAATGCATTATGACCTCATTTGCTAATGATTTTAGTTAGGTAAATATAGAACTCTTGAAGAGTAAAGAATAGTTTCAAACTTGTCACATTTGTAGTTGAAATGAAATATGTATGACCAACTTCATTTGTTCGACTATAAAAAAAAAAAACAATTCACTCGAAGACCTTATTTGACCTCATTTGTTAACGGTCCCAACTGGATAAAAAAAAATACTCGTAAAAAAATCTCATAATTCTGGATTCGTTGCATTTAAACTTAAAATGGGAGAAATATGATTAGTTTGTGACCAATTTGAAAAATTATAGAAATATGTAAGACTAATCTAAAACAAATAAAATATTTATGACCAATTTGAAATCTATCTCATACATTTGCGACCAATTTGAGATTTTGACCAACTTTTTATCATTGAATAACATAATAACGTACTCTTGTCCTGTTTTCAGGGCAAAAAGAAAAGAAAAATACTCTAGTCCTGTTTTAATTAAACTAGTAATAATATAATGAATGAGTAACAAAGAAAAAAAAAGTTAAACAGGTTTAGAATAAGTTTCTTTGGCGACAAAAGGTACATTTATTCTTAGTGAGCAATTATCAAAGGCAGGAGGACCCACTGTGTATGTTGTGATTAGTTACAAATACAATATAGCAGAGAGCACTGACTCAATAATTTGATAACAGTAACACAGAAATGAATGAGGACCGTTCTTTATATGTATAAATTGGATTGGATTGGATTCTGTGCTCTTTATATATAATACACAATGTGATGGACAGTCTTGAATTTAACTCCAGAAGCTGCTTTCTTCTACTTTTCCTGGCAAAGTTTTGTACATTTATATTTGATTAGTTGATAACTTCCAGTATTCTGCAAAGGACTAGGAATAAATATTATATTGCAATTACGAATGCATTTCCATCTGGATCCATCTGCAACATAATTTCCTGTACTTATATATATATATATATATATGCTGGAAAAATTGTTGTGCAAGGGATTTTTTTTTTTTGGGCAAAACACCATTTTTTGCCCTTAACGTTTGCAGTGATTTTCAGTTATACCTCTAATGTTTCATTTTGTTCAGTCGTGCCCTCAATGTGAAACTAACGTTTCAATTATGCCCCCAATTTTGACTTAATGCCCATGTGGCAATTTTTTTTACTTATGTGTCATTTTTTTTTATCTGACTTGAATACATGACATGATGACTGAAGATTCCTATTACATTTCTGAACATACTAATTACAACACTAATTTATTTAGGCCAAATTGCACGAAAGCACTCCCTGAGTTTTAGCAAAATTACACAAACACCCCCTGAATTTTTTTTGTTCATTTTTAACAAAAAACAAGGAAAATGTTGATTTTCATCTCCCAAAATTTTAATTTTTTGTATTACGGTTCTTTTCCTTTTATAATAGGATTAAAACGTAAGAAAAATATATAAATGAGAGTTTTAATGCACTTCACACAAAAATTAAAAAATTAAAACAATAGATGAACACGGCGACGCTGGCTTTTCTTCTTCTTCTTCACCTTCTTCTTCCCAAGCTTTACGGCCATGGCCGCCGCCGGTGACAACGCCGGCAACGGTCATCAAACATCATCGCCTCCCTCCTGCTCTCCTCCAACGACTCCTCTAAATTATTCTCTTCTTCTCTCTTCGCCAATCTCAAACGCCTCAAATCCCCTTCTTCATCTGCTTCTCCTTCGAGTTAAAACTTCAAATCTTCCTTCAAATACTCCATGGCTTTAATCATAAGTCTCACCATCGGAATCCCTCCTCAGCTTCAACAACTGGTCCACGACTCCGGAAACCTACACTCGTATTTTCAATTTTTTTTGTTTTTCTGGGGTTAGAAACTCCTCTTAAATAACAACAACACACGAGTCTAATTAAAGCAACAAAAGCATAATGGAGGGGGAAAACAAAAAGAAAAAAAAAAGATACGAGGGATTGCATAAGGACACGATCTCTATGAAACCTAGGATACAAAATGGGCGCTTTCATAGCCACAACGGAGGATGCTCGTTCAAGTCAATCGGAAGCCCTCTTCGAACGAGACCCAGAAACGACGCCGTTGCGGAGCTCTCTGGCAGGTGATGATGATGCTGACCACTCCCGTCGCGACGGTGGTGAGAAATGGCAGACGACGGCGAAGGAGGAGGAGGAGGAGGAGGAAGAGGAAGAAGGGGAGGATCGACAACGTAGCTAATGTACTTGAGAACGCCGACGTGGAGGAGCTCATTGAGGACGAGGCGTCATTGTGTTGGTGTTTTTGGTGTTTGATGAATCTTGTTGGTGTTGTTGCCCGGAGGTCGCCATGGCTGAAGCTTGGGAAGAAGAAGGAGTTGAAGGAGAAGACGTCATTGTGTTTTTGTTTGTTTTTATTTATGCTGAGTCCAGTCATCATGTCACGGTAGAAAAGAAAAATAGAAATGTCTAGTCATTATGTCACGTATTCAATTCAGACAAAAAAAAATGACACATAAGTAAAAAAAATTGTCACATGGGCATTGAGTCAAAATTGAGAGCATAATTGAAACGTTAGTTTCACATTGAGGGTACGTCTGAACAAAATGAAACATTAAGAGCATAACTAAAAATCCCTGCAAACGTTAGGAGGACGAAAAGTTGTTTTGTCTTTTTTTTTTTATAATATCATAAAAATCACATTGAGTGCAAGGGACTTTTGTTTCATAGTGAAGTATAATCAAAATACCAAAATTCAAATAGGTACATTTTGAATTTAGTTCTAAAAAGTTAATAAATTTGTTAGACAATAAAAAATATTCAACTCAAACTCTACATATAATATCTATTTTTTATAAAAAAATATTTTTAAATTTTATATATAGAAAAAATTTAGAACTAGAATAAAGTGTTGAATATTTTATATATATTGAAGTAATTGAATAGTACATTTATATTAATATTTTTTTATTTTGATAATTATAAATAAAAATTGATAAAAACAAATTTCATAATAGTAAAAAATAATTTATTTTAAAACTTCTCTGAGTTTAAATTTTTTTTTTTAAATATTTTATTTTATAAATTTGAAATTCTATTTTTATTTTTAATTAATATTAATTTGGAATTGGCGGTTTTTGACTGGAAAACAAAAAAGTTGTGAATAGCGGCGGTTTAGAACCGCCTTTAATGTTGGCAAAGGTAGAATTTCATTTGCCTAAAGCGGCAGTTCAAAACTGCCGCTTACCACAACAAATTTTTTAAAATGTGCTTTCAAATCTTTTTCATATACTTTGATCTTCACAAATTTTAAAGAGTGGAAGTTTCCAAAATATATCAATCATTAATTGAATTTTTTTTTGGATGAAATCATTAATTGAACTAACTCAAACTACATAGTTGCGGTTTGGTTTGGTTGAGTCGGGGTTGGCTATATCATTTTTCTAATTCTCATATGATCAATTTTTTACAATTTGGTCCTTGAAAGTTTAATCAAGAGGAGGATGATGGCCCGAGCCCGACGGTCGACAGGAACACAGAGCAACGGTGGAAGCTGGAACAGAGCACGACAGAACACCCCTCCTTCGTTTTTCAGTTTTCTCCTCCTTATGTCTTTCTTCTTTCTCTGTTTCTTCCTGACACTTCGTATGTACCACCCAGAAAACATATAAAAAAGTCCATCTCTGTTCAATCCTTAAGTTGCGCGTACGCATGACCAAAGTACTTGAAATAATTAAGGGGTTCACTAATATCAACTTTAGTACTGTATGCATGTGATGATTGAATTCCAAATATTCTGTTGACTTGTTTTTCATATATATATATATATATATGATAATGCACAATGACAGTAACATTATGGACAGCAGTTTGTGAATGGTAACTGTTGTTATTGGGTTTGGTTGGTACGTTTGGAAGTGATAAGGTAAAAAGGATTGATGGCAATAAGAGATGAGGATGGAGAAGCACCAAAAGTAGATGTAAGAACTAATATGTGTGTGTACTTGTTATAGAAAGTGATATCTGTTTCTGTGTTTTGCTGAATTCATTGTCTCCAAGCTTTTACAGGGGCTGCTCTAGTGAACCTTGATCATCAACTTGATCATATTACAAACCAAAGTTCTGATCGAAGTGTTGAATTCTTCAGCTTCATTGCCTTCAAAACATTCCTAAGCCTATACAATATAATCTACTGACTATATTGGCCTCACGTGACATCTTAATCCCCTCATGCGTTAATTAAAATACTCACCACCCACTAATCTTCTTTGGTATATGCCAGTTGTTTACAAGGACTTCCATATAATAAAGCAAGAATCCTTATGAGAAGCTCACCCACTTGATGCAGTAAAGGCATGCCAGTTTCATATGGGAAAACTTCCAAAACACATAAACTCAAGATCATGGAAAAGAACAGAATTCCAATGAGTGTTATAAGATTGGCAAGCCACCATATATTGCTCACAACTAGACGTACTGCTGCCATAAAGGCCAGAGTCATGGTCACCAAAGCAGTATAGACCATGTAAAGGGATGCAAAGTAGGATCTCAGAGCCACATGGCAGTCACCAATTTGTGCCCAAAACACAGCAAAACATCCAAGTGTGGAACTATACATGGCTACTGTGTTAAAAAGCACAAACATTTTGAACATAATTCTATCACCCAAAACTGCCATGCCTCTCTTATGTGGGTTGGGATCATCAGAGCTGTATACACCACCCGGCACAGTAAATCCAGCTGCAAATGTCACTGTTACTATTAATATGGCCACTAGCATCACTGTGTTCACTCTATCCTTTATCCAATCTACTTTGGGTTTGTCAACTATACTTTCCTTATCACTGATTGTTGCAACGCCAGTAGTTAGGATCCAGTAAGATAGACACTACAAATAAATAAAAATTGTTATTGTAGAAATCATTGACCAAAAATGCATTTTTATAAATTCTAATTTAGTCCGACATATATAGGTGGGTTTTCAGATAGGTTGTCCATTCATCTTATGTTTCAATTACTATAATACTTGCAATGTAATGTTGTCAGGAGTGAACAAGAAAAATAGGCCCAGTAGTGTGATACGTCAACATTTAAAAGAGCAAACGGACGGATTATACTGACATGGTCAATTTGAAAAGTTGCATATATATAGGACCAATTTGAAATTAATGAAACTTTTAGGACTAAGTTGAAATCTACCTCATACTTTCTGGACCAATGTGAGTATTTGATCAATGTTATTTTTTCATCCTTTACTTGTTCAAGATTTAACATCAGACCAAATAATTTGTGCACAAGGATATTATTTTCTACCAATTACTTGACTTAAATTTGTCATTCAATAATATCCAAGTCAACAGATTGTTCAGTTTGACATTAAAATATGAATCCAATAATCACATTGCAAGTAGTTTTATATTTGATGGACAAAATTGAGAATCGATGGATTAATCATGAAACAAAATTGTGCTTTCCTCAAAATGTAATCATTTTTAATATGATTCATAGAGTAACTATACCTGTCCCAAAGGTTTCGCGGGTACTTCACATTTCAACAACAGAATATCAAGAGCTGTCAAACCTTCATTATTCTGGAGATTCACATTAATTCTTCTATCTCGTGTCAAACAAAAGAGAATGCTGGGAATGAACTTTTCTGAAGCCAAATGTAAAGCAGTATTTCCATTTTTGTCCCCCTGGTTGAAATTGATCAGTTTCTCTGTCTTGATGTTTAATAGATATTTCACCAAATTCTCTTGCCTGTTCTTAACTGCAATGTGAAGAACATTTTAACCCTTCTTGTTGAGTAAAACTCTAGAATTAGGCCATTCTTGATGAAGCAACTCCTTCAACACCTCATAGTGACCCCATTTGGAAGCAAGATGACTTGGGAGGTGGCCCTTAGTGTTGCATTCTAGCGCACTTACAATGCATTTTCTTAACAAAATACGAATGCCTTCTACATATCCCGTCGCTGCTGCATAATGAATCGGAGTTCCTCCATCTTCGCTTCTTATATGCATTAGCTTCGGCTTTTTTGACACTATCTCATTTAATAAAGCTGCCAGAATCAAATAGCAATGATTAGCATAGAATTACAGATCTAATTACATATAGACCAAAAAAATGAATTACATGGAGTACCAAAGGCTACTCTGCAGTACAGTTCAAACTTTAAAACAAGAGAGAAACTACAAGCTATAGCATGAAGGAATATATATATAGATATATATATATATATATATAACTAGTATATACATATATATATGACATTTTGCTTCCTTTTTTTTAATGAATACTGTATAGTGTATACAGTAATTCTATATATATTGAGCATAAAGTCATAAACAAAAGGGGCCAGAATAATTTATCTGAAAAAGTATCATTGGAGACATTTGGGAGGTAACAAAGGAAATAAATTGTAGATATATATATATATATATATATATACCAGCATTTTTGTGTATATGGCAGCATGCAGAGGAGAGTTTCCATGAAATTGTGGGAAGGACTTATCCTGTGGGAATGGAGCTTCCAATAGAGTATCAATTATTTCTTTACCTTCTGTCAGAACTGCCAAATACAACAGAGATTTCCCTGACTTGTTCAAATAATGAGCCACACATTCATCTGCGTGACACAGAAGAGTGATTCCATCAAGATGCTTGCTATACACAGCCCCATGCAGAGCCGTATTCCTGTATGCATTGGTCATTCTCGTTATTATCATTTCTTGTTCTTTATTATTCTCCAAGGAAGATGTTGTTGATCTGTATGTATCATGTTGAGAAAGAATGATCTTCATGATAATAGAGTATAGTAATGAGTTAGTTAAAGTTTGTTAGAAATTCTGTTTTCTGTTATCTGTATTCAGTTTAAAGTTTCTCTGTATTCTCATTTATGACTTCTCTATATATAGAGAATTGTAACTTCAGTTCTAATCAATCAATGAGATTCATATTTTGAGAGTTAGATTGTTTCGCTTTTACATGATATCTGTGCTCTTTGATCTTGCAGCAACATGGAGTCCAGTGTCACCATAAATGTTTGTGTTGGTCAGAATCTGGGGAAAGTGATGGCTTATCAATTCTGCAATATTTTCTCTGCCATAATAGGCAGCCTCATGGAGCAATGAATCACCCGCCGGAGTGACTTGATCAATCCTAGAAACCAAACATGCACAAACCTGTCCACATCTCCATATTGAACAGCGTTCTGCAAATGCAACATTACAGAATTTCTCTCCCAAGAAACTTCTTCCTCTTGCAATTCAAGTTGTTGTGAAGGTGGATCGTCACTATTGGGAAAATTATCTTTTGCTTTGAGAATTACCACCCTCTCATTGCATCTCTGTCTCCAGCACACAGCTTTGTTTTGATGATTCATGTATGCTTGTTTTGTTTCTCAACTACTAGTGTTATGTTTATGCTTTTTGTGTATGATTATGAACAGCTAGCTTATGGGGATTATAACTTTTCTTTTCTATAAAATTTGGTTGCAGGTGTGACTTGACTTGATTAATCTCGTAAGTCAATGTTTGGCGTGTTCATTTTCTTCATTGATTTTGACTGACTCGCTGTAAAAATGATGGTAAACGTCAACATGTTTCATCACATGAGTCTATAAGAGGAGGAGGCAAACGTCTTCATTATTGTACATGAAGCAAAGTCCACTTCATTATGCGGCATGCAGAGGCTACGTTGACTGAGGGTGCTCGTGTGTGAAAGGATTCTCCTAGGGGTTCAAAAAGTGGACTCATACACTTACAAGTATTTTTAGAATAAAATTATTAAGAAAAGCATAATTATGCGGTTAAATAAAAAGAATTTAGTTAGTATTATAATTTATATAAAATTATTAGTAAAATAAAAGATAATAATTTCCATTTCTACTTTCATTAGTTTTAAAATAACTTTTAGCAAGAGCTCGTCTATAAACTTTACATAATTTCGTCTTCAATATTTTTTGTTATTAATTGTGTCTCTAAAATTTTATATTCAAATCAATTTGTTTTTATTTTAGTCAAATATCAACAACAGAGTTATTAATAATATGTAATATAAAATTGATAAAAATAAAACTCAAATCCTAATTTAGATTGATAAATACGATTATTGTTAATTTATTGAAAGAAGTTAATCAAATAATAAAATCGATTGAAACCGTAAAATTTTTAGGGATACAATTCGCAACTAAAAGATATTGGAAAAAAAATTAAAAGTTGATGTATAATTTAGGAACTAAAAAAATGCTTTTACCATAATTTTTTTTTTATCAAATAGTAATTTCATCAAAAAGTTATTTAAAAATCTTGTCAAAACACTTCATCTATTACAAAGATACTTTTAAATTTTAACAAAGTAATCTTCAATGTACTTAATTTGAACTCTCCCCATTTGGCCCCCCCAAAAAAGTAATAATTTGAACTCTCCCAAAGAGGCACTAACTGAGGAAAGTGCGTTTTTCAAAATTAAAATTCAAAAATTATCTTTAAACAATAAGTCGCGCTTTCCCACTTCGCTCAACACTCAAACATGGGTCAATTTCAACGTATCTCACTATCTTGATTCTTGAATTCTCAATCTTCATCTTCTTGGATCATCACTATTTGGTCCCACACTCCTCCCTTGCGCGCCTTCTTCGTTTGTGATTATTCATTATTGATTAATTCAAACCCATAACAAAACATTTTATTGATTAGAAAAAAATATTTTTTAAAATTGTTAAATTTATTATAAAATTATAATTTAATCTCTTTATATTAAAAATAATTTTGTTAGACTTTAGAATATTAGTGCAAAAAATTAACCATCCTTTCATCACGCTAAAACAGGAAAGCTCCCAAACTTGCGTCCCACGAAACGACGTCGTCACCATGCACTGAAGGAGACACCAACGGAAATGCTAACGACTGATGAAGACCTTCCCGTAATTCAAATGCAACAACAAGGGTATATCCGTAATCTCTCCACTATGGAAAACACTTCACTTCCTGGTTTTCCAACAAACGCGTAACCAGCGAGAGAGGGAAAGCTAGAAGGAAAGGGAGGCTGATGGAGTAGAAAGAAAAGATCATCTTTCGTCTCAGAAACTGTCGATTCCAACTTCAATTTCACTCGCATTGTTCCATAGCCATGGACGACGAAGCTCAGGTGCTTATCAAAATCTTTCTTATTTATTTATTTGTTTATTTTAACTGATGATCAAGTACTGTAACCTAACTACCTAACGCTCCCATCTAGCCACCACTTCCACCACCTTTGACGGCGTCGCTAATGCCTCCGATGTATCTTTCTATGTCGCAATCAAAAGGCTTTTTTTCTTTTTGTCTTTCTCTTTTGCGTTCTGAATTCAAAATCTTGATTCTTGAGTCTTTTAACTGCCTTTTCCGAATTTTTTGGTCGATAATGCACCTCGCGGTTTTTGATTGATGCTTAATGTGCTTCTGTGTCTGTGTTTGGCTTGATGTTTGATGCAGAAAATGATGGCTTTAAAGAAGGCGTACGCCGAGATTATTCTGAACACGGCGAAAGAGGCCGCGGCTAGGATAATGGTATCAGAACGCAGGGCTCTTCACTTTCAACAGGAACTCAGTTCGACAAAAGATGAGGCCCTTCGGATGCTTCTCCGCTTGAAGCAGATGATTGACGCTAAGGTTTCATTCGCTGCTGGATTCCTTTTCTCATGCTTTTCTGTGATTCTGGAGATTTTCATTTTGTTTTACGTTGATTTGGGGTATGAGATGATCGATCTTGTTTGGGCAGGAAGTTCGGGATCTTCTCTAATCTATTCGCATTGTAGATCAGCTGGAGCTATTATGTCGTTTAGACTGCCCTCACTGGCATATTCAATTCTTAAAACAACTTAGATACTCATTGAACTAAAATTCTCTCTCACTGCCTGCTTGAGTTGCTTTCAGATAACAGATCCTTACTACTAAATTTGATCAATGAAAATTTTGATGGTTTAGTGGAATTGCTGCCATCATCCGGACTCTGGATGAAATGGAAAGATCCGAATTTTGCAATGTAGTATTATTTTGCATATGATGAAGCCGAAATCTTGTTTTGGTTTTGTTTTGTTAACCTTTGTCAGTCTTCTTATTTCTGTTATCTCCATCACCCCCACTCTTTTGCTGTGCATATGACCCAAACTGTTTTGCACCCTTCTTATATTCAATCTTTTGTCCATCGGGATGCTTGATCTTTTACCATTGGAACATGGAAATGTTTCATGTAACTGTCTTCATCTTAATGAAACCCCTAGCCTCTGTTGTTTTTTTTCTTCTTTACAGGATTTATCTTGTAATCTTACTCACATTTTGCGGATATAATATTAATCATGTTAACTAACCACATAATCATTGTTAAATCCAGAGAAAGTCTAGCATAATAGCTTGACTAGGGACTGGTGCAATATATTCTAATCACTTAAAGTTTTTAAAATTGCTATCTGCTAAAACCCAATTCCATCCTTCCTTGACAGAAAACAAAGGGTCTAGAAAGGAAATAGGCAAATAGGTTAAAATTGAATGTTATTATATGCATGTCAATTACCAACTTAAGATATGGTATAATTTTGAGTGTTTCTTATTGTGAAAGTTTATCACTTTTAATTTGAGCTCACACTCAGCTTGAAGCTTGAATAATAATACTAAAAGTGGGCTTGGAAGCATATATTTGTGAAACTTAAGCTTAGTTTCTCTTGATATATGTATCATTATGAGCCCATACCATATTAATCTATTCTTCCTTATATCTCATGCGTGTTTCTCTTAAGTCTTACCATTTCTTGTACAACTCTACATCTTCTATTTATTCACACAGAGAAAAGAGTTTCCCCAAGATGCTGTTCTCGCACAAATGTCCAAATTTATATACTATAGCTACTGGTGCTTTAGTTTCTTGTTTCCGCAAAGATAGTTTTATAATGGCTTGTCTTTGGTGGTGAGGAACTAGTCTTTAAGACTTTTTTCCCCAAAATCATGTGTATTCAATATAGACAAAGTTCTGTGGCATTCCCATGTCAGAATCTGTATTCAGAAGGAAATTCTATTAAACTGACACAGTCTAATTATTTCTGTTGCTGTACTTAAAAGTTTTGGAGCATCTGAATTTTATTGTATTGTATCTCCTTTTATTAGAGTTGGTTTTTTGTTTTGAAAGACAACCCTGATTTACTTGCCTTTTCTTATCTGAATTGCTTCTCCGGCATTTTTTGAACATAGTTTAATGGTTTAGTGTTTTGTTTTACAGACAGTTGAATCAGAGATAGCATCATTGAATAAGCAAAGAAAAATCGAAGAGCTTGAAGCACAATTGAACGAGGCAGAGGATGTTATAACAGATCTTAGGGCAGAGTTGAAACAGGTATGGGTTGAGTTAGAGAAGAAAAAGAATAGCAAGTCTCAGTTGTTGGAAGGACAGATTATAAAGGAAGTGGCATCTATTGAGGCAAGTTCTAATCCTGAGGCAATGGTATCCATTCCTCTTCAAGAACATGAATGTCTAAAAACTTGTAATGTGAAGAATGAACACTCAAAGGAGGATGTTCTGGATGGTACGTGCTATAATTCAATCAAACAAACTGAGCTTTTGTACATCTCTAATTTGGAGGATTGTTATGCTCATAACTCCGACCTTGCTTCCATCATCATGACAGGCAAGAAACCTGAACTGTACAAAAATGGATGTACTCAGAGAATTCGGGCATTGGAAGGAAAATCACTGGATGATAAGATGCTTGCTCGAGATGAACCAAATGGATGCTTTGGAATAATTAATGGGTTAGTTGTCAAAGAAAGTGGCAAAGAAGTTGCAAAGTTTAAAACACCATCTTCCAAAACCGAGGAAATGAAAATAAATAAGCATGCTAAGCGCCGCAGGAGACAAAAGGGGAAGGGTTTTTCCTGCACCAGGTCTTGCTTCATTCCTTGTTCTGATAAAGGTGCTTGCTCTCTACCTTCTATCAAGCCGTGTGCCGTCAGAAAATCAAGAAGATCAAAAAGGTTTCGGCCTGTAAAAATGGGATCTTCTGTTCCCCAGTGTTCTAAGCCATCATTCACTCCAAAGAAGTGCTCATCTGTCTCTAATAATGGCATATTTTGTGAAGATCAACAAAATGAGAAGTTGAAGCCAGTGCCCCAGTTGACTGATGTGGAACCTGTACATGGGTCCACCAGTGTAACAGAAAGTATTAAAATGGTCAGTCAATTTGGGCTTGAGAAGGAGACTGTGAAGAGGGATAATGAGTTGTTAAATGCATGCTTTTTGGAGAATTCAGTAGGAAGCTTTTCACAGAAATTAACTGTTCCAAGTAGTAACATGAAAGTTGAGGATGTTGATGTTCCATGTACAAGTATTGATTTGGAAGATGTGAAAACACTTGGGGAAAATAATGGATCTTCTGGTCAAGTGGATGAAGGCAAGCTTCTCAAGTACACATTCCATAGGAAGCGCAAAAAGGTATTTATGGGCAATCCTGAAGGAAAGATAAATCCTGAGAAGAGCACAGTGAAGAGGAGGATGGGGGGGGAACAAAATGGTGCATCAGAACCTCAGAAATCTATAGATGATTCTTCTAGAGATAGTTGGGGCCTGGCTCAAGTTGCTCGCCAGGTCTGTGTCAAACCCTTATGTTACTATTCAATGCATTTAATAACTCACCTTGATTTTATATTTTCTTTCTGAGATTGTGAGCGCAAGCTTTGCTATAAACTAATAATCAAGAAATGTCAGAATTTTCAAGATTTGGGACATTTTGCAGTCAGAAATAGAGATGTATATTGAAATAGAATTCATGATAAAAATGCAAAAATTGCAAATACTTTACTTCGTACTCATTTGCACAGAACTCTAAACTCCGAAAAAGTTGGCTAATACACCCGTTAATTATGATCATTTTGTATGTAATTCCTTTAACTATGAAAGTTGGCAAAAATCCTCTCTTGACTCTGACCTCTTTTCAAATATCCCATGAACTACAAGTTCTAACTATTATCTCCCTTCAACTATGACCTATCTGTATATACCTCCCTTTTATGAAAATCAACAAATATTCTCTCTAAATTTTCATGTTTGTATTTAATTTTGTTTATCCACTTTTTTGTTGAGAGTTTTCCAATAGATTTTAGTTCTGACTTCATAAAACTTTGCTCTCTTGAATATAACATATGGACAGTTAATTTTAAAGAGAAAAATGTGATTTAGACATAAAAATATGTATTTAAAAGACATGAACTATTCACATCTTGCATAACCATGCTAGATTATGATTAGAGTCTGACGTGAAGACTTATTTAGTTGAAAAATAGGTAAAAAGGTTTAAATACAAACATCAATAAAAATGTAGGAAAGGTATAAGCTAGTTTTTATAGTTCAATGGGGGTATTTTGCTAATGAGTCATGATTGATCTATAGCCAACTTCACCTAATGGGAAAAGAATTTGATTGTTATTGTTGTTGTTGTTGTTATATTTGCCTACTTCCATAATTCAATGGTTATTTGCATAAGGATCAAATTGAACTGGGTATTTACAATATTCTCTTGGCAAATTGTGGAAGTTGTATTGCTATACTCACTGTTTATATGGTTGCTACTCTTTCGAAAGACCAATTTTTGGTTAAATTGATTATATTACTATATTGTTCTGTCTTTTCTAGGCACTTTTTGGTTGCCACATTTTGTGGGTTGTATCTGATTATTGAGCTTTTGTCTGAAGTTATTTATTTTCTTCATGCAGCTTATATCTTTGTCTGGAAAAGGGTGGTGATATTAATTGGGATGCTTCAGACGCTAGAAATCAGTTATAGCGAGCCTTTTTAAGCAATCTCTCATTGAAGGTGGCTCTTAAACTTGATCTTACAGGACTTCAAATTCATTCATCTGGCTGCACCAAGGGAAATCATAATACAGTGATTACAGTCACATATATCTTATGAGTTATTGTTTGATTAACGGTGCCCTCACAAAATTTATCCTGTAAGTGCTTATGTAATGTTAACCTATATGCTATTTTATACCATATCACTACTTTGGAAAGAAATGTTTCTCTGATTGTAAGTTTCAACATCATAATGCAAGAACAGTATATGAAGAAATGGCTCTTAGCTATAGCAGATTAAAACGTGAACTGCTTCTCCATGTCGCGATACTTGCCATGTTATACCTTGGTTAGCATGGTTCATTCCATTAACACTAACTTGAACTAAATAAGATAAGTTAGATAACCTTCTTTTCTTTTTGGTGAGCAAATAAGATAACCTTTTTGAGTCATTTGATAGTGGGTTGTTTGAGTTTTACTTTTGAACATTTAGGTTGTGATGGTTCCAATTGATTACAAATTTCGAAACTAACCCACGCTAACCTTGATCAAGTTGGTTTTGGGGTTGGTGAGTTGTTTATTTTCGAATTATGTTTTTTTTTTGTTCATTGGAAATAAAATTTTAAAATATTGATGTAAAAAAATGAATTTATGTTATAAACCAAAAGGAATATAAGTATAAAAATATATATAAAGATATACAAAAGATTATCACATACTCATAAATGTAAAGTTAATTTATATTGTGTACTATTCATTGATTTGATTATATATATATATAATCTTCTTTAAGTAGGACTATTAAAACCTACATTATAAAAGTGAAATAAATCAGAAATAATGATCATTACTTTAAGCTATTCGACCGATCCATAAATAAAAATTTATGTTTATTTGAATATTACTCATGTTAAATGATTATTTAATTAGTGTTTGAAAAAAAAAAAAAGAAAACTTACTATTTAGTCCTTTTTTTACTTAATCAATGATTTAGTCCCTCATTTATTGAAATAAATTACTCAGTCGTTCATTTATCATAATCGTTAACTATTTAGCCTCTCGGTTAGAATCCGTTAAATTACTAAATGATGTGGACGTTAAATGCTTACATGACACCATTAAATGTCACTTTTGTATCTTAGTCACCTAAATCAATTGAACCGGACCAACAAATACAATTAAACTTATCTAAAATTGAGTCAAACTCAAATATTTGTATTACACATGAAGTTTTCACAAGGCATAAATTATTGAAGTATTCATAAATCTCAAACCTTAGGTGGTCTCAAATAGTTAAATGTGGCATTTAATATGTTACGTGTGCACTTAACGGTCAGGTCATCAATGCCAGTAACGGAGATATACTACAAGGATTAACGAGTTGACATTTGTAATTTTTTAGGGACAAAATAGTCTATTTCAAAAATGCAGGGACCAAATAGTTGAAACTGTAAAAAAAGAAAGACTAAATAGTAGGTTTCCTAAAAAAAAAAAAAAAAAAGAGAGATAAAGATTTAAATGAACGAACGAACTGTCGTTAATAGTCTTTCTCGACAAAATGGAAAATGAATTTCGAAATTTGGTGCAAAAATTTGTCTTGAACCTCAAGCTACTAAAATTGAATTTTGTAAAGATGGAGACTGCATACACATTGAGCTATCTTCATTAAGGTTGAGAATGCAAGATGTCTCGGAAAAGTTTGAAGTCCTCTATAATTGCAGTTAGAACGTCACAACCAATGAAAGCAACTCCACCAATTATTATGCCAAAACTATAAACCCTAACTTCTCAATATCAAAATAATCCCCCCTTTCTATCTCAACCATTTCATTATTCACCAGAAGAAGAAAAAAGGAAAAAAGAATAGGACATATAGTTGTCATGAGAAAAGCAGAGAGTTAGATTTGTATGCAGTTGCTATCGGTGGCTTGGCCTGGGGCCTATGGTTAACAGCCTTATGGCTGAGCTCCAACCTATTTTTTTTTTTACAATAAAATTTAGATGAGTTGGACCTCGAGAATTCACCAAAATCAGATTAGATCTCCAAGTTCTATGAACACTTACCGAAATATTTACAAATCGTCTACTAATAAGGTTTTCATATCTACCGTGGGAATCAAACTCACGATTTTATAGGTTATGAGTCGACTCTTTACCAACTGAGCTAACTGAGCGAACCTATTTGTTTGGGCTAACACCCTGCTTTGTGGAACTGTTGTAGCCTCCAACAAGCCGATTGGACATGTTGGGTTAATTTTGTATTTGCCAAAAGTCCTTGCCATATTGCGTGGCCAAGGGTTAAGTCACGTAGTAATCTCAAATGGAGTAGGCTAAAACATGGGTCAATTGTTTTTATTTAAAGAATTTCTTATTATATTTTAAAAAGAATAAAAAAGATTTTATGTAGATGATATACATTGAAAACGGTGTGTGTCTTTTTTTCACTTCAAAGTGAATTTCTATTGAAGAATATCTCATCATGAGCACGTGGGAGCGTTTGGTAACACAAATACTCATTGCAATATTGGACTAGGAGTAGAAACTGGAAAGTAGTGTAAAACCTTTTCAGACTTTTTTGTTTTTTTTGGTTTCTTATTTCGACTATATCCACCACAATTAATCGTCATGTATTTGATTCCTATCAAGAAACATTACTAGTCTTGCATTTTTGCGCTCAATATCATCTCGTTATTATAGCATACAGTTATCAAGATAAGCATGAATAAGTTTTACCTTGTTTACAGTCTTTTTGACCGCATAAATAGAAAACTTTGAGTACCTTGTACAACGTTCATATAGTTCTTGATTTCCACCAGACTAGTCATTAAATTTGCTTGTTTCTTCATGAGGCCATCATTAGCATCATTATGCATTTCACTACTGAGATTGTTGGAGGGCCCTAATTCATCAATGTAACTTCTGTAAATATCCCAAAAACATCATTTAATATGTTTTACATATATATTATATATTGATCACCTCCTACTTTAATTTCTCCCCTTGTATTGTGGGACTAGTGGGGTATCTTCTTCAATATGTTTCTGAATTCTGATGTCAAAGTGATCAAGTTGTATACCCCAAGGAAAACCCATTGCATATTAATGATCAAACATGTTATTTATTGTAAAACATTTATTGAAATAACACAGGACGTACAGGCATTTCAGCGAATATTTAAATTGGACCTCTTATATCAAATTAGAAAATATTTAAACTAAATAGTTTGAAAAAATTCATCAAATTAAATCAAATCAAACTAATAAATAATAATTTTAAAAATTTAGTTTGAACCGTTTGAAGTTTAATTAATTATTACCAGTCGTTTCGCTAATACTAATTAATAAACATATTGCATAATTATTTTTATAACTAATATATATAAAAAATATTATTAATCTAGTAAAAAGAGTTTTATAAATAATTAGGATGAGAATTATAATTTTTTAATATTTAATTATTTCTAGTACTTCTTGTTACAATAAATTCTTTAAATGTAACACATTTATAATTATGATATGTTATGTATTATACTAACATTTTCATTGTGTTATGTGTAATAAAATGATCTTCCATTTCTTAATCAAATTAAATTATTAGTACATAACCACTTCTAACTTGTAAATGATTTTAAATTTGTAAATATTCTCAATATTTAATATTGTGTGTTTCATGAATAATATAATATTAAGCAAATCCTAGAGTCGACATTGTTGGGAGGGTTCTGGCCATTTCGTCTCTGAGGTCCGAATGGGATTAGTCTCCGCTTAAACTATTATACGAATAAGCATGGAGATATCCATAACTTAACCAAAAAAAAAATATTAAGCAAATGATAATATGAGACTTTTTTAAAAACAATGCCTAAACCATTATCGAACAAAATCATATTAATAAAGATAAATTATACTTTGGTATCATATTTTATAAACCGATTTTACTTTGATACTATGTTTTTTACACTGTTAACACTTTGATACCTAAATTTATTTTTCTGTTAAGTTTTGACAGTAAAGCCACACGTGACTATCACGTACACAAGAAAAACACTCAAATGTTCATTTTCCTCTCATTTTTTATAATTTAGACTCTAAAACGCTAAAAAATCATAAAAAACACTGAGATTCGAAATGAGAGAATTTTGAAGTATTTTACCATTTGAATCATGAAAAAAAGAGGAAAATGAACGACTTTACCGTCAAAACTTAACCAAAAAAAATAGATATCAAAGTGCTAACGGTGCAAAAAAAAATAGGGTATTAAAATGTCATTTTTGAAAAAATAAAATACCAAAGTAAAATCAGTCCATAGAACATGGTATTAAAATGTAATTTATCCTATTTTTAAATTAAGTGAATTTCAAATCAAAACAAATTATTTATCTATAAATTTGGTTCAATTTAATTCGACCTAATCTATTTGATTCAATTCTCCATACCAAATAAATATGCAACGGCCTGTACTTTATTTGCAAATAAATACAGCCATACACGTACAAAGTTTCAACCCCAAATATGTTGTACCCGCAATTGGGAAGCGATAAAAGGGAGTTTTCAGTGAAGAATGGGAATGAGAGAACATACCGAATTGCAGGAAGCATGAATAGATAATTTTGATGGAAACCCTCAGACACCATTGTTAATGTGTTGTTGACACTCGGACCAATGGTTAATGAATTGCCACGTACACTTCGGTGGACAAAATAGCAATCCAAAACCCTGTCCACACATCCTTGAATAAAACTCAAAGAAATATGTAAATGTATCATTTTGGTCCTTATACCAACTATCAATTTCATTCTCAATCTTTTTTTACAGTTAATTTCATTCCCAATATTTCACATTTTGGTCAATTTTATCATTTGACTAACTTCTTTCAATAAATTAATGACAAATTTCATCTTATTTTTCAATCTGAGTTAAGATTTGAGTTTCTTTTTCTATCAATTTTACATTACATGTTATTACTCATATTTATTTTATCGTTAATATTTTGTTAAAGTAAGAGGAAATGATAAAATTAATCAAAATGTAAAATATTAAGGACAAAAAAACACTGTAAAAAAATATTAGGGACAAAATTGATAATTGATATAAAGTTTAGAAATAAAAAAAAATACTTTGCCCAAAGAAATATTACCAATATATTGGAATGGTAGATATTCTAATATTTACGGACAAGATTTTAGATTTACGTTTTGAGTTTAAAAAAACAATCTTATTGAAAAAACTCTACCCTTCCTTATGTGACCTTTTTTTTTGGCCAACTCCTTATGTGACCTAATTCCAACAAACTTTTTGGACAAAGGGTAATATAACATAGTTCTTTTTTCGCCCAGTATAACATAGTTATTTAGGCTATGGTTAGTTGGTTACTCAGAAGTCAGAAATAACGTTTGTCTCAAATTTATTTTTAAAAATATAAAACTTAATCTTTTAGAAGCATATTCTTAAATAATTTAGTTTTTCAGTTGAATCTAATGACGATAAATTAATTAAATTATTGATTTTTTTAAAACTAATTCGGCTAAGCACTACGAAGGCCTACCAAACAGAGTACTCATTCTATCCACAAGAAGGAGCAGGCTGACTTTTGATGGAGGACCCCCCTCCCAGATACAACTAAATAATACATTAAATTAATTAAGTAATTCATGACAACTAAAATCTCGTAAAAGAAAAATAAATAATCAAACTAACAGAAATTGTCTTTAATAACGAAGCATTAAGAATCAACATCTTCATATTTCATAGGAACTCGCAAATTGTACCATATGGGTGATATGGGTGTGGATATGAGTTTGGACTTTGGATTCAACCTCACCGAGTGTGGATTCAAGTATGATGATACTTTATCTGCAATATTAAATATTTCATTTCATATATAAAAATATAACGATTTAAAGCATTATATATTGAAAAAATATAAAATTATAAAGATAAATTATGTTAAATAGTTCATATATATTAAAGAATTTTAATAATATATTCTTTATGATTTTTTTTAGTAGTTATAGAATATAGATAAAAAATTGATGAAAATAAGGTATATATCAATAAAAAATAATTTATTTGAAAATTTCTCTTAATCTGATTTTAAGTATGGGAATTAAACTATTTTTTTTGTTGCCCAAATATCCCTAACCCAACAGGCCAAGGACTAATCCTCTGTGAATTTGTGCTCCATTTAAGGGATCATAGTACCCAACTCATACCTACTCATGATCATCTCTACGTACGACTATATGTAACTATCACTTTTTTATTTTTGAAAGTATAAAATAAATTATAAAAACATTTCACAAAAAAGATTTCTTAATTTTATTATATTTTAAAGTAATAAAAATGTATTGAAAAATTATTTAACTTTGTAAGTTCCAAGTACATTTCACTCCACTAATATTCCCAGTAGGCTTCTCATAAACTATATGTTAATATTATTTTTAAAAATATATCAAATAAATTGTAAAAAGATATTTTTATTATATTTTAAATTTTTTCTTTAAAAAAAAAAGCCTATCCAGCTTTACGTTTTTCGGATTGCGTATAGGCTTTTGTAAACAGAGTTTACGTACAGATTGAAATAATGGAAGATGAAACTTGTAAGCATGTTTCAGAAACTTTGGCAGAAATACTCCACACTTTATAAATAGTCTACTTCAGATGTAAACTTTAGCTGCTAAAGGTTTCTCCCGACATAAATGGCCGTCGGAATTCTCCCAGCAGATTGAAGAATTACTGATCCGATGATTTATATAAAACTTTAATATCAAGAAACCAAGAAAACAAGCACAAGAAAACAAAAAGTTAATCAATATAACTAAACAGAATAAAAAAGATAACAATAATAAGCTAAGTTGATAGAACGAAGGGAAAAATTGGAGAGTTGGTGTTTGGAAAGGAGGGGATATACCAAATGATGCTGACTTCATTGGGAGGTCAATTGCAGTTTCGCATGACGATGGCGACACATGACAAAAGAAGATGGGTGTTGAGAGCTAGAATGGATAATAATTGAGGAAAGAATGGGGTGTTAGAATACATGTGTGGACAAGGTCACAAGAGGAAAGAAACGAGTGGGAGGGAATTAAATTTCAATTGCTACAAAAAATCTCTCCCTCGTATCCAAAATGCATTATTGATTAGACACGAATGTGATCAGAACCCAATATTGACACATACGTAGCAATCTGGACAGCTAGCTAGCCCTTTGTGATCTTACAGAGTAAAATATTGTATTTAATTTACAATCATATTTTGATTGGATGAGTAATTAATGGTCTATTAGGAGGTACCATAACCGTATATAAAATTAATTGACCATAGATGCAATTATGAAAACAACTACGTCATGTAGATATCCATCCATGAGACATACGTGACCAGCACCACCTAACATCTCTGAATAATCAAACAAATGATAGAACCTTGTGAGGCCTATATCTGTTTTACTGTCTTCCTTCGTATCCAGTCATTTAATTAAATACACCCTCAACCTCAAGTCTAGGCGGAACAGGTTTCTCCAAGACCGTTCTAGTTGTCTTTAAATTCAATTGGTACATTTTCTTTTCTGTCGTGCACAACGTTGAGAAACTGTGTTCTAACTTAGCTACCCTATGTCTGAATGGGCGATTAACCCAATAATCCTATAAAGTATAACCTTCACTGATGTAAAAGAAGAGCTTATACCTTTCTCTGTGGCTTGCATGGGCTGAGCTTTCCTTTCGATCAACCATGGACCTTAGGAACAGGAGACCGAGCTACCAGAAATTCCGCACACAGCTTACAACGAAGCTAAAGGACGGCAAACCATCATACAGTTTTGATGGAATAGAAGGTTCAGCGTTAACTTCGTTTCAGAGAATAGAAAAAAAGAATAGTCAGATCATGTTCTTATATTGTTTTACATATATACACAGATACACTCGTGTTTTCTAGATAAATGTTTTGATTATCGGTGGACATGTATTGTAGATGGAGCTGAATATGAAAGTGATTATTCTAGGGGCGATCTTTCACTTCGGTCGTTGGAGTTTGACCCATGCATAGCAACCAATGAGTTAAGGTGAGTTTCAAATTCTTCACATTGATATAAAAGGAACAGAAAGTACTTTCAATATTGCTTCTATAGCCTTTGGCCTATATATGCATTACGAACATTAACATATATGTCTGCCTTTTTCAGGATCTTTGTGGGAACTTGGAACATAGCTGGTAGGACTCCCATAGGAAACGCAGCTGTTGATTTAGAAGAATGGTTAAATCTCAAGAATGCCGCGGATATATATGTTCTTGGGTATGTATGCAAATAGATAGATATATATGATTAGCATCTGTTAGACTAAGATAAGAGAGAAGTGTGTATAGAGAAGACTGAAAGAGAGAATGAAAACAAATGCATTAGTGCAGAAAGCTAATCACCCAACTTATTTCAAAGCTAATCAGTAACTAATCAATTGAATACTCATTTACTCTTTCAGCTTCGGAGTTAGTGCAGTTTAAAAAACAAAAACCCTCATACTCTATAAGAAACAGGATAGAGATTAAAAAGGCTTCACGGTTTCAGGTTTCAAGAGATTGTACCATTGAAGACTACGACAGTGATAGGAGTGGAAGACCCATCTGTGGCAAAATGTTGGAATCAGCTCATAGAAAGAGCCCTAAACAAAAATTGTGAATACCCATGGTTGACGCCAATGCAAAATTCATTCTTAGGTGACAACTATGACTATTTGGAGAATCCCCACTATGAAGAAAGAATAAGTCACAGCAATCACAGAGGAACTCCGATGACAAAAGGATGGGAGACACAGGAGGGAAGGAAGTATAAGGTGGTGGCAAGCAAGAAGATGGTCGGAATATTCATCAGTGTGTGGGTGAGGCAGGAAGTACTGAGGAAGTACCACGTCTCAAATGCCAAGGTTTGCTCCGTCGCATGTGGCATTATGGGATGTTTAGGAAACAAAGGTTCAGTAGCAGTTAGCATGTCAATTGAAGGCACAAGTTTTTGCTTTGTGGTGGCCCACTTGGCAGCTGGTGAGAAGAAGGGTGATGCAGGACGAAGAAATCACCAGGTTTCTGAGATTTTTAGGCGAACAAATTTCCCTAGAACCACTAAAGATCATTATCCGCATCCGTCTACCATCTTAGGCCACGAGTAAGTCATCTCTCTAGCTTGTTATTATTATCTTTAACCCCAATGGACAGCAAGTATCATCAAGATTAATCTAAACTACAATACAGTAGAGTCTACACTCTGAAACATAAATTTTAAATCTACAAAGGCACTTTAACATCATCCACAAAATGCATAACAGCATTTTGTGTAAAGGGTTTGGATCCAGATCTAGAACAGATAATCTGCTTTATAAAACTCAAATATGATTATCTCAAACAAACAACATGGTTCAGTCAGTTCATAGGAGGTTGATCCTCATAGGGGAAAGCTAGAACATCAAATCATTGATATTCATAAGTGCGTACTATTATTATAGCAAGTTAAAGTTTAGCTTATAGTAATTGATTCGGTTTGCTAGTTACTATTGTGGCAAATAGGAAACATTTTTGGGCACTGAACTAGCATTAGCTTTAACATTATCTGTTCATAAAGTGAAATTAACAGAAGGGCATGTAAGCTCTAATAACTAAGATATCTTAATAATTTTCTTCCCTAACTCTCACATCCTCGACCTTTAGTACTTTCCAGCACATATTTCCTATCTTTATTCTTTTGCTTTCTTGCAAACAGTTCAACGAAAGCACCTCACATTCTCACCTTGTTGTATTAATTGTGGAACAGTCGTATATTCTGGTTTGGGGATCTCAACTATAGGCTATACCTGGAGGGCAGTTTTGCAAGGCGGCTTATAGTAAGGCAAGATTGGAAGGTGTTACAGCAGTTTGACCAGCTTCGAAAAGAAAGAGAAGGTGGAGTGTTCGAAGGCTGGAGAGAGGGAAATATTGAATTTCCCCCTACGTATAAATACCCATGGACAAATAGCTATAAATATTCTGGTGATCTTCCAAGCGAATCTGGAAAGAAGAAAAGAACTCCAGCATGGTATATTAACTACTAAATAGTTCTGTCTTTATCCCAGGCCATGATTTTTGTTGATATCATGACTAAAAATTAAAAATGGTACCCAATTATGGTGGCAGGTGTGACCGAATTTTATGGTATGGGAAAGGAGTGAAGCAGCTCCAATATCTTCGCGCTGAAAGCAAGTTCTCCGACCATTGCCCAGTTTCAGCGCTATTCTCTACTCAAATTGAAATCAGATCATCTAGCACAGGACTAGTGGCATTTCACAACAATCCTAAATCCATATTGCTCACTAAGCATGTAAGTTCTATGCTGTTTAATGCTTCGGATTTCAATCAAAGAAAATTTATATTGAAAATTGATCAACAAATCATGGCTTATGGAAACCCAATTCTAACATTATGATTCTCATCAATTATGGCAGGAGATAGACAATGGAGATGACGAGGCTGTTAATCCAAGGAAAATTGTAGCCTTTCCTCATTAAACAGGATGACACCCAGGCTACATTTAACAGAAATATGTCTCATTTCCTTTCCTTTCCTTTCCTCCAATATGAAGCTTACCAAGACACGGGAGCGAAGTACAATATAGAATATTGGAAATTTGATAGACACTATTAGTCAAAAGCTAAAGCAATATATTTAGAAACAAAAAAAAGAGTATACAGTTAGCGTACTGTCTTCCTACTTGTCCTTTTCACATTATATGCAATTATTATACAATGTGAACAAAGTTTCAGCGTGGCTGTAGCTTGAAAATCTCAAAATTCCAAAGGTTTTTTTAAGTAGAGTAGTAGACTACTTACAGAAGATCAGTCTTTCTCATTTGGCAGAAGAAGTTCACTGACAGCCTCCAAATTGTCCAGATGACAGCTGGGACAAATACATCTTGTTTGAAATTCCTCACCAAGAGAATTGTATGCTGCTTCTAATTCAGAAGTCTGCTTGCTTTATGTTAAAGATAAAAAAAAGATTATCCAATAATCAATTGAAATTAATATCTCCACTGATAACACTGAAACCAGAACTATCTTTTTCACCACTAAGTAAATGAAAAAAAAGAAGAGAAGCACGATTTTGAGCTCCAACATTGATTAATGAACTGGCTTTTTTCAGGAATTCTAAGGGTATCAAGATGTTGAACTACTGGATTTTGGTGGATTAATCTTCTTATGTCAGTCAAGTTTTCCCTCCTCCAGTTTCTAAGCATTCAACTTATAAAAATATAACCATACTATCCAATAGATCAAATTTCATATGAAAAATAACCATACCAATTAACCTAACAGATGTTATATTTACTTTAAAAAGATTACTCATATTGGTAAAGGGTGACCTATCTATAGCACTCACTATATATAAGACTATCCATATAAGATAGGCTCTATTTTTATCTTCACTACGGATTTAATCATTCAGCATCTTTAATCTGTAAATCAGTCGCTTGTAATAAGGATATATGGTCAGATCCTGCAATGCTTTTGTTTCTTCGATTATGGTGTCAATTAGAGACAACTTCCTTTTAGAGTGGTTCAACTCCTGCAGAATCTGCAGATGTACCACACGAAAATTAAGGAAATAAAGATACAACCGAAAAGAAAACTGAGCTTTTCAGTATAGTTACATTGTTATGAGTATCTTGTTCTGCTTCGTATTCCTCTTCCTCTTTGGCTGTTTGAGATATTATATCTTCAAGCATACTTTCAAGATTGTTTAAAGCACATTTGGAGTCATTATCTTTCATGATTCTTCGTGGAGCATCTAAAAGAAGGCCCAAGAGCACCTCAGTACCAGAAATACAATTTTAACTATCAAATTATCGAATGTGAAATTGAGCGACATAAAATTTGCCGGAAAAAAAAAACCTAATAAAACGAGCATTAGCAGCACACTTGGAGTTCCTCTTTAGGCAATCAATTCAACTAAATACACCTTGTCTAGGGCTTTGAATATCAATCAAACATATATAACAAACACATGAATTTCGGGATTATATCCTTCTTTGATCTTTACTATATCAATATCTTCATCCTTGGAATATTAATAGAGGGAACATATGAGAAGTAAAGTATGAAATCAGAATTATATAACTTATTCCAGTTTCAAGTGATTAGTAACTGAAATTGATATGCAATCAAAACCAAAAGGAACACACTTTTCAACGTTGTCCAAACTCCTACAAAAGTAGGTATGTTAAACTAAGTTCACTAAAGGAAGGAAAACAGAGTAATTAAAAATCTCCTTCTGTTCTTTACCAAAAAAAAAAACTCCTTCTGTTTCTTACTATTTCAATTTTTGCTTCATACTCTTACTGAATTTATTTCAAGAAAGCACAGGATGCAGATTTCTTTACACCAATTAAATAGGCCCCAAAAAAAATTCAAATAGAAAAACATTTTATCATTGCAATCAATAGTCCACGCCAAAAATGTTGAAAAGAGTTACAGAACCCGTAGGTGTTGCACAATCTACTGCATCAACGTTGCAAGTGATGCTCTCTTGGAATTGCCTGCAATAATGAGGGATTAGTAACTACATTGTAGCTTGTAAGGTTGCAGAAGTTGCTTCTATTATGGTGCTTTTTATGAGACGCACGCCAAAGTCACCAAACTCTATATCAACTAATACAATATATTACAGCTGAGTACCCATGTAGCTGTAAAACCTCATAAAACATATCTTGGCTACAATTTTTTTCTTTTGGGTTCTTAACAGTGAGTTGTTAGGTTGCTTACTTGCTTTCAAACATTTTGGGTGGTTGAAGTTGTAATACAGTCAAAGGACTCAAAAATCATGAAGTAACAGACTCAAACAATTTAGAAAACTACAAGAAGGTCAAAGACAAAGAAGTTTGATTCAAAACATGAGCTAATTTTGACATTTAAAATAGCAATTTAATTTTAATAATGAAAAAAAAAAAGAAGTACAAGTAATGAATATTGTATAACATGTTTATTAATGTTACCAACCTTATCCTTGCATTCAGCTCAAGCATATGATTGATGAATTGCTCGCTGCAAGAAAGTGGAAAAACTTTAAATCGCAAGCAGTAATTTGAAATTTGTCGAATGAAAAATTTATTTCCAAAAGCAATGAAATGAATGCTGGAAAGGGACAATTTGCTACCGTAATGCTGCTTCTTCATTCTTCGGAAATCCAGATGGCGGATACAATTTCCACAAGATACCAGTTCAGTGTGAAGTTTTAAAAAGTAAAAGTAAATGAAGCCAGAAACCAGAAACAAAAACCACCAAAGGATTGTTTATACCTTAAGAATTTCTAAATCAGATCCAACAGTAGAAATATCATCTTGAATAAGAGACACCCGCGCCTATCATCGCGACTATAGATTAGAACATCTTCCAACGGAAGAATAAGCCCATGTCGCAAACAAGTTTCGTAATATTTGACATCAAATGGAGAGTAACTTACCTCTAGCGTTTGAACCGAAGCTTCAGTGAGGAATAATTGAACTTCATAACCCTTAAGCTCCTGTTCAACGAGTTCTTTGGTGCCCTTGGCATCTTCGAGTTCCACATTGGCCGCATTCAGTTCAGATTTAAGCTCCTCAATTTGCGTTTTCAGCGTAGTTACTCTTCGCTCTGCGCATTTCAACGAACGTAGACATAGAGATGATTCATGTCGCTCGGCTATATTATATATACACATATCTATAGATTACCGAGAAAATGTATGAAAGGGAAAGAAATCTAAGTTAATACAAGCCTAATTCTACTACATTCATTGTTGGAATAGATCATATATACTTTTCTTAACCTGTTTATTGAATTAAAAAAAAAATTGTGAGCGCAAAACATGAGACCGAAGTAGAGAAACATCCAGTGGTTTTTGTATTTTCTCGGTAAACAAACAGTTTAAGGAGAGCAGAATAACGCAGAATACCTCCCTGCGATTTCTCGGTGGCGAAATTGCGGATTAGGCTCAAGAGCTGTCTCTGTGAATCGCTTCCGTTTCCCGCCATAGATGTTTCCTTTATTGCGCGCACTATTCATAACTGTTCCATGACTGTTCTCTTTGTACTTTATAATCACGGGGATTTTTGTTCGGCCAAATCTCAAATAATTAAAATAAACTACTAAAATATTATTTTCCAGAAAATACACATATATCTGGGGATGAAATTGTTTTTAAATTAAAATACTTCGTGCAGGTCCATACTCCATACTAAGTTAGTTTTGGCACGAGTCCCTTACTCCTTACTATCCAAAGAAACTTTGTTTTAGATGGCTGCTACAAATTAGCAGAAGAGACTAGTCTCCCATAATATGAGAATTCATACTCCAATCTCCATTGAAAGAGACGCTCACATTTAATATCCGTATTTCAATTTTCAAATAAGATTGCTTAAATTAAAAAATACCTATTGAAAACCAACAAAATATGGCTACCAATTGTTTATTTGAGGAGGTGGCTTGGCAAAAAATTTGCACTCAATTATTTGGGCCTCTAAGTGTCGTGTTGACCTTCTTATGGGCCTAGGATCTGGACCTCTACCATGGCTATAGGTTGGGGGCCCAAAATTTGAGGAAGCCTGATTAATTGTAACTCAATATTATTTAATTAATTTCACAATTTAATCAGGATGGGAATTTACATAAAATACCATTAAAAAGCAGGGGGAAATTATTACAAAATGCAAGTAACACTTGTTATTTCTTTTTCTATTTTTTCAGTATTAGTTATTAAATACATTGAAAAATAGCAAGACATGCAAAGCCGACCTCTTTGGATAAAAACTGTGATAAAAAGTACAGGAGAATACAGATTGTACCAAAAAAAAAAAGATTTGGTCAAATTAATCATGATATAATAGATAGCTAATAAAATTATTCATATGAACTTTAAAAGAAAAATGTTTACTTTAAATTTTCTTGTAATTTGACCAAAAATTTTTGCAATATATGTGCATGCATGATTGATGACACCCATCATGCATGCTTTGCAGGACGGTTTCTTTGGCAATAATAATGAAAAGAAGTGGAAAGTTTTGGAGGACATGATGGAAACAGAAGAAAATGGAAAGGCCACTAATGTATACAGCTAGTAGTCTTTATTGTATGAGATTCTTTTGAATAAGGGAAGTCAAGTGAATAAATTCTAATTATGGCCAACAAAATTTTGTCTAGCTGACAAGAAGTTTGTTCATAATCTCTAAGATAGTGCGTTTTAAGGTCTCCTGTAATGAAAAAATATTATTAAAAGATCATTTATAAATATTGAACTAACTTAGGAATATGTCTTGACTTAAACTATTTTTCTATAAAAAATGGTAATTATAAAAACAATAAACTTGAATCAGATAAAGTGCGCATGGCTTGCTAGGTAGAGAGCGGTAGAATGAGGAGATGAGGTCCTTCTTTAGTCGCAAAGAAAGGGACAAGACTAGACGTTGAATTGAGAACATTGTCTGAAATCTCAATGGAAAAAAGTTCCACTTACTTTGCCCAATCGAATCAAAACAAAAAAATAAAATTAGTACCCATCACGTTTTAGCATTTTCTTTCCTTTGTTCGTACCTCAGAATAAATAAATAAACAGGTATTTCCTTTTTAAAAAAGTAAAGGCAAAGCTAAGGGGAACTACTCTATAATTTCCTTTAACAAAGACCCCAATATTGCAAAATTTGGAATTTCTAGTATTTCCTTTTTACGGTGCTACTCTATAATATTAACTACCACATGCAGTTGCTTAAAACAACAAATTCTAGGTGTGTAATATACCTACCTAGTACCTAACCCCCCTCTCTCCTCTTTCTCTTTGTACACACATATATATGGATGGTAACGGATAAGGTATCCGGTGGTTTTGCCACTATTCGTATCCGTATCCGTTTATCCTATCCAATATTTGTACTTCATCCGTATCCGATAAATTAATATCCGTATCCGCACCCTATTCGATATTCGGTATTCGACGGATACCCGAAATATCCGAAAAAAAAATATGGATATAAGATAGGATATCCTATTTTATAAATCGGATATATCGGGTACCCGATATCCATTATCCGCCAACTAATATAATTAAATGAAATTATTATTTATTTACATTTTAAATTTATTTTTTAAAATAAAAAATTAAATATAAAATAACTAAAATATGATTATATAAAAAAAATATATGAATATAATTAATTAAATTTAAATATTTATATATAAAATGTTAAATTAAAAGTAAAATATAAAAATTAAATAAGTAATAG